>CM060951.1:62341417-62538759 GCA_030765055.1 Mantis religiosa | reverse complement strand
AGGCCTTGGCCCTCTAAGGGCTGTCGTGCCATGGGTTATTATTTATTTATTATTATTATTATTATTATTATTATTATTATTATTATTATTATTATTATTATTATTATTATTATTATTATTATTATTATTATTATTATTATTATTATTATTATTATTATTATTATTATTATTATTATTATTATTATTATTATTATTATTATTATTATTATTATTATTATTATTATTATTATTATTATTATTATTATTATTATTATTATTATTATTATTATTATTATTATTATTATTATTATTATTATTATTATTATTATTATTATTATTATTAATTATTATTATTATTATTATTATTATTATTATTATTATTATTATTATTATTATTATTATTATTATTATTATTATTATTATTATTATTATATTATTATTATTATTATTATTATTATTATTATTATTATTATATTATTATTATTATTATTATTATTATTATTATTATTATTATTATTATTATTATTATTATTATTATTATTATTATTATTATTATTATTATTATTATTATTATTATTATTATTATTATTATTATTATTATTATTATTATTATTATTATTATTATTATTATTATTATTATTATTATTATTATTATTATTATTATTATTATTATTATTATTATTATTATTATTATTATTATTATTATTATTATTATTATTATTATTATTATTATTATTATTATTATTATTATTATTATTATTATTATTATTATTATTATTATTATTATTATTATTATTATTATTATTATTATTATTATTATTTAAATATTTAATGGTTGGACCACTCCTCTTTCACCAAGGTGGCCCGAGCTCAATACCAGGATCATGTGTGGGAGTTGTGGTGGACAAAGGTTGTTTGGGCGGGTTTTATGTGGGTTCTCCGGGTTCTCCCGCTATTCATTCCATAAATTCCTAAATTAACCTTCCTTTCATTCACTGCACACCATTTCATGTCATCCACTTCATCGCTCCCATTTCAGGTATCGGGCTGATTCCCCATCGTGGATATTCTCTTGGATCTAAGCGTCCGATCCCAAACACCCATTTTTAAGTCTTGAAGAGATAAATCCTCCATAGGAGAAGGGTAAAAAGGAAATGAAAAAAACTATTTAATGATAGTTTCACTAAGTGAGAAAAACTTTGAAATGTTGATATGCCATCAAAAATTGATCTTGGTAAAAAATTGCTAAAAATTGTCATTCAAAATCCCATAAAAACAAAAACACTAACATCTGAGGAGACAAAAATTCAACGCTTATTTTATGAGTAGAACGTTGAAATTGTAAGATGTGGGAACACAAATAAATCAAACTAAATTAAACTACTAAAACATCAGAAGAAGAAAAGCTAATACATTTTATTCTACAGATATCTGTAATAGACACCGTTGCCATGGAGAAACAACGTAAGAAATCTTGGACTTTGAATCAAAGTGATAGTTATTAGGACAACGAGTGGGATAAAGTTAACAAAATTAACTCGTTACTCCGGTAACGGGTGCGATAAAGTAAATAAACACTACTGAATTTCTAAATAAATGCCCTTGTATTTACCTATTATATGAAATTCATTTTCCAAGCAAATTGCGAGTGTTAATGCCAGTCATTTATTTTTAAGTGACGGACAAGTGACTGGTAAAAAAGATCCTTTTGCAATCATAGTTAATGTATCGTATTTTAGCACACAGAATTGTCCAGGTATACAAAGAAATTTTAGAACCTCAAAAGCAAAGGATTCTATACCACTACTTTTCAATTTTATAGAGCATTACAAACACACATCATTATCAATTGTTAAACTCCATAAATGTTTAAAATTTAAAAGTCTTACCTTGGCTGCTACATGCACGTGACTGACTAGAATAACCAGAAGCTGCAATACAATTAAGTTTCTAAGCAAAATGCTGAAGAGCGCACAAGGGCTGAAACCACTCATTTTTTTCTGTACAGCACTTGGTACTACATATCACTAAAACGTACACAACTTTCTTGTAGACGAAACATATGTCTGTGCCTTAGATTGTCAGCGTTAGACGGTATTAGTAATGTCTTGGGAAGCAACATATTGTAACACGTCCGTTAGCTTTCTATCTCTTGTTCAGATCAAAGTTTCAACAGCAAATAGGTTTGTCCGTTGACGAGAATATTCAAGAAAAAGAGTTTAAGCTACTTAAGCTGTTAAACTCATGAAAATCTAGTCCATTATTTAAAAAAAAAATTAAAATAAAAGAAATTGGAGGTGTATCTAAAACACGCTTACAATATTTCTACGATATGTAATAAACCAACAATTTAGATACAAAGAGAAGCGCCATCGACAGCTTACGCGAGAAGATCAGGGAAAAGATAAAGCATGTTAGCCCCTCAACGGCAACACAGACACTGAAGAGCGTCATTGTGCGCCGATATCGCATACGGCGGGATTGATACACGCAGACGCTCTGAGTACATCTTTCGACCCACGCTCGCGTCAACTAGTCTAGGGGCAGTTGGAATTACATGTTTTTCACGCTACGACCATATGAGGTTTCCGATTCTGTGAAAATGCGACATTTTTTCTAAATTATTTTTTACAAATGTTATACATTTGACAACATGTTAGCAGGGTATTTGGATAATTTTTCACCGTTAATTGCCTATCGAAGATAAAGAAAGGAGATAAAATATGTATGTGGGAGGACTATATCGAACTACCCTCCTGTTAGAAGAGGCCGGTGCCTGTAGTGATTAAAGTCAATTATTATGATTATGATTATTATCATTATTATTGTTATTATTATTATTATTATTATTATTATTATTATTATTATTATTATTATTATTATTATTATTATTATTATTATTATTATTATTATTATTATTATTATTATTATTATTATTATTATTATTATTATTATTATTATTATTATTATTATTATTATTATTATTATTATTATTATTATTATTATTATTATTATTATTATTATTATTATTATTATTATTATTATTATTATTATTATTATTATTATTATTATTATTATTATTATTATTATTATTATTATTATTATTATTATTATTATTATTATTATTATTATTATTATTATTATTATTATTATTATTATTATTATTATTATTATTATTATTATTATTATTATTATTATTATTATTATTATTATTATTATTATTATTATTATTATTATTATTATTATTATTATTATTATTATTATTATTATTATTATTATTATTATTATTATTATTATTATTATTATTATTATTATTATTATTATTATTATTATTATTATTATTATTATTATTATTATTATTATTATTATTATTATTATTATTATTATTATTATTATTATTATTATTATTATTATTATTATTATTATTATTATTATTATTATTATTATTATTATTATTATTATTATTATTATTATTATTATTATTATTATTATTATTATTATTATTATTATTATTATTATTATTATTATTATTATTATTATTATTATTATTATTATTATTATTATTATTTAAATATTTAATGGTTGGACCACTCCTCTTTCACCAAGGTGGCCCGAGCTCAATACCAGGATCATGTGTGGGAGTTGTGGTGGACAAAGGTTGTTTGGGCGGGTTTTATGTGGGTTCTCCGGGTTCTCCCGCTATTCATTCCATAAATTCCTAAATTAACCTTCCTTTCATTCACTGCACCACCATTTCATGTCATCCACTTCATCGCTCCCATTTCAGGTATCGGGCTGATTCCCCATCGTGGATATTCTCTTGGATCTAAGCGTCCGATCCCAAACACCCATTTGTAAGTCTTGAAGAGATAAATCCTCCATAGGAGAAGGGTAAAAAGGAAATGAAAAAAACTATTTAATGATAGTTTCACTAAGTGAGAAAAACTTTGAAATGTTGATATGCCATCAAAAATTGATCTTGGTAAAAAATTGCTAAAAATTGTCATTCAAAATCCCATAAAAACAAAAACACTAACATCTGAGGAGACAAAAATTCAACGCTTATTTTATGAGTAGAACGTTGAAATTGTAAGATGTGGGAACACAAATAAATCAAACTAAATTAAACTACTAAAACATCAGAAGAAGAAAAGCTAATACATTTTATTCTACAGATATCTGTAATAGACACCGTTGCCATGGAGAAACAACGTAAGAAATCTTGGACTTTGAATCAAAGTGATAGTTATTAGGACAACGAGTGGGATAAAGTTAACAAAATTAACTCGTTACTCCGGTAACGGGTGCGATAAAGTAAATAAACACTACTGAATTTCTAAATAAATGCCCTTGTATTTACCTATTATATGAAATTCATTTTCCAAGCAAATTGCGAGTGTTAATGCCAGTCATTTATTTTTAAGTGACGGACAAGTGACTGGTAAAAAAGATCCTTTTGCAATCATAGTTAATGTATCGTATTTTAGCACACAGAATTGTCCAGGTATACAAAGAAATTTTAGAACCTCAAAAGCAAAGGATTCTATACCACTACTTTTCAATTTTATAGAGCATTACAAACACACATCATTATCAATTGTTAAACTCCCTCTCACCATAAATGTTTAAAATTTAAAAGTCTTACCTTGGCTGCTACATGCACGTGACTGACTAGAATAACCAGAAGCTGCAATACAATTAAGTTTCTAAGCAAAATGCTGAAGAGCGCACAAGGGCTGAAACCACTCATTTTTTTCTGTACAGCACTTGGTACTACATATCACTAAAACGTACACAACTTTCTTGTAGACGAAACATATGTCTGTGCCTTAGATTGTCAGCGTTAGACGGTATTAGTAATGTCTTGGGAAGCAACATATTGTAACACGTCCGTTAGCTTTCTATCTCTTGTTCAGATCAAAGTTTCAACAGCAAATAGGTTTGTCCGTTGACGAGAATATTCAAGAAAAAGAGTTTAAGCTACTTAAGCTGTTAAACTCATGAAAATCTAGTCCATTATTTAAAAAAAAAATTAAAATAAAAGAAATTGGAGGTGTATCTAAAACACGCTTACAATATTTCTACGATATGTAATAAACCAACAATTTAGATACAAAGAGAAGCGCCATCGACAGCTTACGCGAGAAGATCAGGGAAAAGATAAAGCATGTTAGCCCCTCAACGGCAACACAGACACTGAAGAGCGTCATTGTGCGCCGATATCGCATACGGCGGGATTGATACACGCAGACGCTCTGAGTACATCTTTCGACCCACGCTCGCGTCAACTAGTCTAGGGGCAGTTGGAATTACATGTTTTTCACGCTACGACCATATGAGGTTTCCGATTCTGTGAAAATGCGACATTTTTTCTAAATTATTTTTTACAAATGTTATACATTAGACAACATGTTAGCAGGGTATTTGGATAATTTTTCACCGTTAATTGCCTATCGAAGATAAAGAAAGGAGATAAAATATGTATGTGGGAGGACTATATCGAACTACCCTCCTGTTAGAAGAGGCCGGTGCCTGTAGTGATTAAAGTCAATTATTATGATTATGATTATTATCATTATTATTGTTATTATTATTATTATTATTATTATTATTATTATTATTATTATTATTATTATTATTATTATTATTATTATTATTATTATTATTATTATTATTATTATTATTATTATTATTATTATTATTATTATTATTATTATTATTATTATTATTATTATTATTATTATTATTATTATTATTATTATTATTATTATTATTATTATTATTATTATTATTATCATCATTATCATTATCATTATTATTATTATTTCACAACTTTTGTTCGCACTGAGAAGAATTTCATCTTATTCAGCAGCTCAAAACTTTCTCACAATGTGGCATGTTTGGGGTAGTTTTTTTTTAATTTACGCTCTCCATCGTTAAGTCGTATGGGACGATAAATGAAATGGGTGAAATGAGCTTACAGATTACAACTAGCCGACATTCGTCTTAAGGGATAAGAGAAAACCCCGCAAAAGTCTTCATTCATGTAACTCACCCTGACCGAGATTTGAACTTGGGACCTCTTGAACGTGAGGCAGACACGCTACCATCTACGCTACCAAGGCAGGCGTTTGGAGTAATGTTGCTGGTTGTAAATTGCTGATTATATTCACTGGAATTCCGATGTCTTGAATGTTCTCTGCTAAGAATGTTGAGACCACAGCTTCCACAGATGTAACTATTGGTATAATTTTTACACTTTGTAATTTCCAGATATTTTTGATCTCTAATGCCAGGTTCTGGTCAGTTTAAGTCAAGTCTGTAACTCCATATGCATTGAGTATCTCCAACTAGGTGGTGGCACATCATGACGCTTTGTAATGAGGAAATATGTTCGTATAACTTTCATATTCATCTCTGTAGTCCAGTTTTGCTTCCTCGCTAGTTTTCTTCTAACAGCAGTCCTGAAATCAGATTGCAAGCTGGAAGTGGCAGTGTATTCTTTCCTCACCTCTGGGTTTTACGATTATCACTCGTCTTTAAGGATAAGGGAAAACCCCGGAAAAACCTTATCCAGGTAACTCACCCTGACCGAGATTTGAACTCGGGACCTCTTGAACGTGAGGCAGACATGCTACCATCTACGCTACCAAGGCGGGCACGATGATGATGGTTGTTGTGATTGTGATAATTGTTATTATTATTGTTATTATTGCTATTATTATTGTTGTTGGGTAGACTCCTAGGCAGGATAATTCATCGTCACGTGCCTCCAGTGGTCTGTGGAGGGTAACGGAAGTGCTGATGAGCAGGTAAACTTGACCTTTGCTTTCACTAGACTAAACTAAACGATCATAGATTTTTGTTCTCCTTGCCTCTCCAACCCCCTCGTCTATCGGAGAACTTTTGAACGCGTGGGTACATATAACAGAGGATAGGGTTAAGATATGTAGGCTCTCAAGTAACGGCTTGCATAACCAGCCTCCTGCCTCTCTGAGGCACTGGGGGCCCAGGATTCAGATACGATCCCTGATCCGCTGAACGAAGATTTCCAGAGAGCTCCTCCCCCCCACCCCCGCTACATGCAACGTTGAAACTCTCGCCGACACGACACTGAAACGACGAAACAGGAAGAACGTGATGTGAAGCGAAATAGAGAGACAGAAGGAAAATTCAGAGGATGTAATCAGGATTCCGAGACTTCGTTGGCAGGCCGCAAAAAAAAAAAAAAAAAAAAAAAAAAAAAAAAAAAAAAAAAAAAAAAAAAAAAAAAACATGGGTGAGGAAGGTTGGCCGCAGGAATCAGAAGGGCGAGTTTCTGAATGCGGGTAACACGCACTCTGTTAAGACAAGACTTCAGTTTTCACAAAGCTCCAAAAGAATGACTTTAAATGAAAAGATATACTTTTAGAAAATAAAATTAAGACTTTTAAAACCTGCAACAACTTGCCTACATAGAATAGAAAAACAAAGCACTCAACATACAAACGTTTTAGAAATATATTTAATATTTAGTGTTTTAACTAAGTCTAGTAAACGTATGCATACTCGTAACAGAACTTACGTAGATTTGAAATAACATTTCTTCAAGAGGTTATTAATATTTTCAGTTATTTTTAATACGTGATGAGCCCAGACAGACCTGAAGTTCTGCGATTGTCAGGTTAAATATTGATTTCTCCGTTGTATCTCATAATATCGAGGCGAATACAGAAAACCAAGCGATAAGACATCTCGCCACAGAAGACGCAGTTCGCCTTGATAGCAAACAGCTACTACATGCACAGGCTAGAGCTCGAAAGCAAGTCCCTTTCCGCAAAACTACTGAACCAGCCAGCTAAACTTTTCAGCTGACAGAAGCACCATCAATCAAAACAAATAATAAATACAAGTGCGGCTGAACCCGCAGTAGCAGCTGCAACATAAGTCACATTTTGCACTTGTTATTTTTACTTTTAAAACATTTAACATGTACTTTAATAAGTTGGATGTGCAAAAAGGATGGATAAAATGGTGGAGTAACGCCCAATTAAGCGCTAGGTCTCTCAGTTCAGAGATTCGCCCCAAATTTATCTCAGAAGGATAAGAGACACATGCTGTCGAACCTTCACCCCAGTGCTCATCCCAAAAGAGAGATCTAGTTAACCCATTCCTGTTGGATTGGTCAGATGTATGCTTTGCACATGTTCATTTGGAACTTTTCGTTTGGTTAATTTCTGAGTTGAAGTTCGAAAGAAATATACATTTCTGATATTTTTTTCTAAAAGTTTAGTAGGCTTCATTTAGCCTTCATTTTAGATTTGTATTACAATAAAACATTTTGATATAATGGTCCAGCCTTCTAATGAACCTAAAAGTTTGCTGAATGACAGCAGAAATAGAAGTAGGAAATTTACAGATTCAATAAAGAATGTGTAAAACACTAAAATGAAATGGAAAAAGTAAAAAAAAACTGTAGAAGCAACGCATGCTTTTGTAAAGCGGTTCAAAGTAGTTTTATACTTAATATGATAAAAATCTGAAGATAGTAAAAAGATGACTTCCAACAAACCCCCCAGAAGGTGCATCAGAATGGTCAAACTATTAGCAAGTAATATCGCATCCTGTATTCTTGCCATATCATCTCTTCTTAGATCAGTTACTTATCAAATAACTTTTGATAATACTAGACCTGCTGCCAGAGCAATTGATAATAGCGATAACATTTCCTATCGGATCTAAAGAGTGCGATAATGCAAACTGTATTTTATTTTTAAGTGTGTTATTCGTCAGGAAGCAGACACTAACTGATAAACTTAGAGTCTAGGCTTTACCAACATTTTCAATAAAGAACTTTTTAAAGCACTGTGTGTGTGATCAGTGATCACCAGTGATCACCAAGTGTGATTGTACATAACTGCTAAATAAAGTAAGTGTTAAGTGTTCAGTAAATGGGAGAGATACATGATCTCGAAAAGTCGATGTTTCATCAAATCAACTGGCTGGAGGCACAAGAACCGTTAGAGTATGTTCACTGACAGGCCAGCTTCAGATTATTTTTAAGTAAGGCATTTTTACAAAACTTTATGAACGAGACTTGCCCAAGATTAGAGTTTGAATGACAAAGAAAATGATACTTAGCAGTTGTATATATAAGCACTATTTACCTGTTTTATTGCAAATCAGTATTGTTACTGAAATTTATGTTGAATATATAGTTACATAATAGCACACACATGAAGGGAGCTAGCTATCTTTTGATTTGCTAATCACAAATTTCTGTTATCTATCTGTTGTTCATGTATTTACTTTAAAAACGCAAAATATAAATATGTAAAGTGTTGTAACATACTTCTCAGCCTCACGATGACACGCCAATTTTGAAGCAATGTCTTCAACAATGATGTTCCACCAAGTTGTAGCGTGATCTGGCTTCGCTCTCGAGCAATCTTGTCTCAGAGTATGTGTGGGTGTATAGTAAAATTAAGGATGACACAGTTTGAAACGTGTAATAACTTTCTAAGTATTCACTTAAATCGAGAAGTTGTCGACCAATGGAAACTAATCTATATTCGGAGTTAGCGTATTTCAATCTTATACTACGCTATAACACGTGATTCTATCATTGAGGCAACAAATGACGCCTCATTCAGCTGCGTCGTACCCCAACGGTCTATATCTTGCTCCAGTACTAAAGTGTCCAAGATTCTGTCTAGAATGTAACTCCCCTATTACAAATTCTCCTAATGACCTCCCTTTTTGCTAATGACTCTAAGACCCCCGCTACTTGCTTCTAATACGATGTTGCCAAATCATTTCTATATTAATGAAATGATCTGCTTTCCAACCTGGAGCGTCTATAATTTCTAAGAAATACTCTCCTAAGCTAGGCTGCTAATCTGACAACATAGGACACCTTCACTAACGTGGACTGGCCAGAGACTAGCCCTCACCAGTAACCTTGCTTAATGACATCTTATATAATATATATATATATATATATATATATATATATAAAACATAATAACCCATGGCGCGACAGCCCTTAGAGGGCTAAGACCTACCAACCCGACTGCCGGCCTCATGCCCACTTACACACCGCAGAGGTGGACGATCATCCAACCTACACGGGGAGGAGATGTGGTCAGCATCTCGGCATGCCCCAGCCGGAATGTTGGTTTCCGTGACCAGGGCCGCTTACCTATCGTAAGCTCCTCACTTTCCTCACGATGCTGAGTGGGCACCGGTCCTCTACCTGGGAGCTAAAATCCCCACCACATGGGTGGGATCGAACCCGGGTCACTTTCTGTGGCCAGGGACCAAGGCATGGTGCCTTAGCCCGCTGCGCCACGGCGCAGGACTAATGACATCTTAACCGGAGCCAAACTGTACTTATAATTAAGTGCCAAACTTAAAACACTTTAACATTTAATTAATGTACAAAATATTCATATTTAATTTTATTCTAAGTATTAATTTTTCCAAATATCCGTTAGTTCTTTCTCAGTATCAAGAAGAAAACATTGTTCTGCAATTGTTATTCTAAGAAGTTATAGTATTGTGATCTCAAATATTTAATATTTTTCTGATTTTTGTTGATATTTTGTGTTGAAAAATATACTGAGGCGAGAAGTTTAGCCTATGTTTTAAGTATAGAATCGTGCATCGACCGGTGAAAAATACATACATACTGGAAAAATAGGTGTAGTGATGTGCACTGCACGAACTACAGCATCGCAGAATTCAGAAAGCGATCTGCCTCGTCTTCATTGACCTTTTTAATGTACGTCCTCCAACGTAGTCATATTGGACGATGAATGAAATGGGTGAAGTGATGCTCAAATGAGTCCGGGATCCATGGAGCTTAGAGTTACCCGACATTCCTCTTTCAGGAAAAGGGAAAACTTCGGAAAAACCTTATCCAGGTAACTCACTCTAACCGAGATTCGAACTCGGGACCTCTTGAACGTGAGGTAGATACGTTATAATCTATGCTAACGAGGCGGGCATTGACTTAATTGGTATTGTTTTTAGAGTAACCGGTAACAAGAAAACGGTCAACCTTAACCGCTGCGGTACTTTTCTGCCTGCGCAGTGAGCAAGCGGAACCAATTTTGACTCCCGATGTCAATACAAAGACCTTTTCCCCTTCTGGAAGTTCTGGTATAATGGGATGTATACTCAGCCTCGTAAGGACCTTAGAGATGAATTGAAGAGCTACTTGATAGAAAATTTTGACTTCACGTAAGCCACACTTAAGCACGTAAAGGAAGGCAGCATACGGACTATGTGTTACGGCACTCTACACATGATGTCTTATTTGGATGGATACAGAGGATGTATTCCTTGGGCCCTACAAAAAGACATATGGCCCTGTATCTCTTGCTTTACTTTTGTCTCGAATAGAAAATACAATTATGTAAACCATAAGTTTTACCTTTAGCTTCCATTGTAAATATTTGATTAGTGTAGCTGCACTCGTCTTATTTCAAATTATTATTTCACAATTATTATCTTTAGTCAATCTTTACTTATCTTTAGTTAATCTCAATCTATATTGGAGCAAAATATTAATTAAGCAGTTTTCTGCCCTTAAAATAGCAAAACTTCAATCATTTAAGCTGAAACTGAAAGGTGATATGCATTCTTGCCTTATGTAAATCACAAAATATCAAAATCAACAACTAGAGAACCGTAAGATTCAATATATTTTCATCCATAAACATATAAAATTGTTTTATAAAAGAAACATCCTAAATAAGCGTTCCTTCTTAACCATTGCTACTTGGGGAAAAAGCCACACTTGATTATACCAAATGAGGGCATATACCTTAGGAAAGCTCCTACAACATAATGAAACCACAGAACTCACTACAGTATTTTATTTTTTATTTATTTATTGTTATCTGAAACGGTTCCCAGAGCCATAGCTCATGCTAGGGAACAGTACAAAAATATATAAAATGATGGCAAACAGCCCTTGACAATACTTATATTACAGTAAAAGTCAAAGGCCCCGAAAAGAAAGAAGAAATTATGATGGGTTGCATTCATAATTGTCCTGCGCCGTGGCGTAGCGGACAAAGGCAGCATACTTTGGTCCCTGGCCACGAAAAGCAGCCCGGATTCGATCCCACCCATGCGGTGCGGATTTTAGGTCCGGGTATAGAACCGGTGAGGAAAGTGAAGAGCTTACGCGAAGTAAGCGGCCCTGGTCACGGAAACCAACATTCCGGCTGGGGGATGCCAAGATGCTGACCACATCTCGTCTCCATATCGATTGAATGATCGCCCAACGCTGCCGTGCGAAAGTGGGCGTGAAGCCGGCAGCCGGGTTGGTAGGCGTTGGTCCTCTTTGGGCTGTCACGCCAGTCGTTAACTTTAACATTGATAACTAATTATTCCTCAAAAATATTTTTATTATGCTAGTCCATATAAACAGTTATTGAAAAGGTTTTATTAGATATTTATTTGCAGGTTGAACCATTATTTGTTATCAAATAGACAAAGTGGTGAACATGTTATTAAAATGTCTGCTTTATCGCTTTATAAATATCAAATGATATGTGTATAAGACATTATGTACAAGACATCGCTAACTATATAACATATAAAGGAAGAGAAATAGAGAAAGAAAAAGTTTTATGTAAATACGTTTTATATAGGCAATGTATTATTAAGATTGTTATATTTTATAAATTTTGCATTCCTCAACAAAATAATTCAAACAGAGGAAGAAACCTAAAATAGACAATTTATTCATTATGCAAATCTCTTAAATATGCGATATTTTAAACATTGAATATTCTTTCTGAAAAGCTTTGTGTCGTATCGTTGGATTCAATAATCATGTTTGGTATTTAACCGTCTTTTAGTTTTTTAGTTACGCTGTTCACGGACACGCGTATCTTGTTAACAATTTCGTTTTAATTAGGTAAGCCTCAAAAGTAAACTTCCATGAAAATCGGTATCGAATTCTTACGTTTTAATGCAATATTTGTTTCTATTTACTGCAGGTAAACAGTAGGAAAAGAGTGATATAAAATGTGCCTAAGACTACGATCTTCTACTTACGTAGCAATAAAGCTCTCTTAGCCAGATAAACCACCTAAGGCGCCGATCAGAACAAGGAACACGTATTCTCACTCCATGCTTCCCAAGTACCAGTAACATATCGGCTTTCCCCAATCGATAAGTAATAATTCTTGGATAACTCTCAGGACAGTTTCAATTCTGAATTATTGGCAACTCACAGTGATATTGTTGAAATGTAAAAGCCTTTTAAAGAATTTTAGAGGTACATAAGTTCTGACATATTTTTACTTCCACCCTTTGGTACACACATATATCAGATCAAAACCCCCAGCTATGGATAGTTTCTAGTTGAAGGGAAGAGTCTCTTAAGTATGTATTGCAACATACGTATAGCTACTTAATAACAAAATGAATTACAAAATTCGCAAAAGCATTTTGCATTACATTTTGAATTTTGTTTGTTAATGACACTGTCAATTACCAGACCATATGAGCACCACCATTATGCCGGTATTTCGTCCGCAGGAGATTATTTTTATGCCAGTAGATAGCGTGTGATTTTAAGCATACTTAGCTACTTTCGTAGCCTGGGCCAGATTTGAAACCGCGACCAAGACCAGTAGACCAACGTCTAATCAACTGAACCACCCAAACCGACATGAAAATTAGAAGTACTTTCATTTGATTCTAACCATTTACCTCCCCCCTCAAAAGCTAAGCAAAATATCTCTATAATAATGTGCAAAGCTCACCTCGGAAGGTCCTGGGTTCCATTGTTGTCGTCCACTCACCGTGACCTTAGTTTTCTGGCATTTGTTAAACTTAATGTTGGATTAGTTTCACTTCCACCGCAGTTCCCTTTCATTCCACTTTCTCTCAACTTCCAGGTACATTTCTAGGTTTGTGGCACATGACATGTGGGTCAGATGACGCGGATACTTGCCCAAATGAAGGAGTACTCTCCGAAAACATTAAAGGATTGCTCCGGAAACGTTAAAGGAAGGTCGACAAGTCGTTCATGGACTCTCTACGCAGCTACAATAATTGGGACGGTCTTCGAGCCAGCAATTGTTAGGAACTCCGTTGTTAATATTCTTCCCAAAAGGTATACCTTCTTTAATTACAGAAATATTAAAACGTATCTGCTACACGGCAAAATATAAGAGCCTGATATGAATAATTTTTTATTTGTCTAACATGAGTTATGAATTCACTCGATAGATCTATTTATTTGAGATGGAACTAAAACTACTCGATTAGAATTTAATTCTTTCTCATAAAATGAAAATAAATTAATAGCTCACATCTTCAGCAAACTTTACAGCTGATGGCGTAATCCCGTCACCATAATCTCTGATTAATCTGCTGCCGGCTACTACAGTAGTGAACTATGTGAGCTTTCTTTTAGGACATGCATGGATGTGTACGCTGGTCACGAAAACCAACATTCCGGCTAGGGGATGCCGAGATGCTGACCACATCTCCTCCCCGTATCGGTTGGATGATCGTCCACCTCTGCCGTGCGTAAGTGGGCGTGAGGCCAGCAGTCGGGTTGGTAGGCCCTGGCCCTCTAAGGGCTGTCGCGCCATGGGTTATTTTTATTATATGGATGTATACGAGAGTGGAAATAAGCAGTTTATAAATTTAAAAGAGTCTAATAAATGAACTGTTTATCTTAATCTGCTGATTGTAGTTCTTAGCAGTGGAAACTGTAACTACCGAAGAATTATGTCTGCTAACTTTTAAAATACCGATCAATTCGGTCGTGCTGGACCGAGTGGTTACACCGCTCGACTCTCACCAAAGCGGCCCAGGTTCGATTCCAGGCGCTGCATGTGAGATTCGTGTAGGACAAAGCGGCATAGGAGGGTGAATTTTCTCCGGGATCACCGGCTTTCCCCGCCATCTCATTGCAGCGGTGCTCCATCTTCATTTCATATCTCATTAGTGTCACCACCTGCGGTATCGTATGTAGTAAAAGCGGCCTTTAAACACTACAAAAAATAGCCATCAATTCATAATTTAAAATATCTTTCTGTAATAACAATGAGAAGCCTAAGTTGCCGAGAGTCGCTGAAGTGCTAAACTGCATATCCTTTCGGTTGTAAATGTTATCCCGTCATCTTCAGACTCTACAGACAGTTCACAGTCCATCACAATAACATACTTCTGTAGTTTAAAGTATAGTAAGTGCCTGTATGACACGAAAGAATAACTGCCCTTTCATATATTGCATCAAAGTTCTTCCTTTACATTCCCAAATTTTAAGATATTTATTCACATCTGAAAGACAGTTTTTACTCTGTGGCATTAAGAATTTGTCCTCTTTCTAATGTTCAGAAGTGAGGTACGTGCGTATTTCCAGGCAGACTTATGAACGCACTCATTTCTAAGATGATCTTGAGGTAGTAACTTTGCAAGAAAATGAATAACAATTTCCCATTTGAGAAAAGTGTTCGAAAATTCACCAAATGAAAAGAATATGTTGAAGATGTTAACTACATAATGTACTTTGTGCTCTAACGAGATATACGATTTTTGTGTTGTAAAATTGTGTCTGTCTCTCACGGTTCTTTCTTTTTTCTTTTTTTTTTCAAAAATCATCCACAATAAAAAGGACTTCAGATGATAATCGCAGATATCTCAAAACATGCATTTCATTTTGTGAAAATATCTTAAAATTATGTTTTAACAAAAATCGTCAGAGTAGTTTTTGAGAAACTCAGAAATTCCGAAAAATTTTCATGTACATGTTAATTTCAATTCGGAGGGAGATTTTCTTAAAAATCTTCACGGAGATGCTAAACTTAACTACCAAGTTTGGTGTAACGAATTTTTTATCACACACACACACACACACACACACACACACACACACACACACACACACACACACACACACACAATTTAATTCAATCAATTTACTTACGTTTTAGAATGATATAAGGATTTCAGCACTGCAACCAATTCATTGCCTATTAAGAATATTGATCCTCAGGTTTTAAGGTAATTCACTCAAGCGCTAAAAATAAAATATAATGTTCCTAGTATTAGTGATTTGTTGAGAATAATTGAGATAGTAACAAGAGCGACAGATCTGGATCGACGAAGTGGTATGACTAACGTGTTATAATTGTGAATTCCAATTGAACGTTCCTCCGATACCTATATGCATGTTCAAAAGGGTGACATAGCCAGGGTAGAAATATTTCTCTTCCTAACACACAGACACCCCCCCCCCCTCCGACAATGATTGACTGATCTCAATCCTGCAAACCTGAAATACAATTATGTCCGCCTTTGCACGTACCTGGTAGCGTGTGTGCCTCATGTTCAAGAGGTCTCAAGTTCGAATCGCTTTGTTTAGATAAAGTTTTTACTGGGTGTTTCCTTATCCTGAAATATAAATGTCGAGTAGCTTTAAGCTGTACGGATCCTAGGCTTTTCTGAGCATCATTTCACCTATTTCATTCATCGTCCACTATGTCAGCGTTGGAGGACATTAATTAAAAATAAAATGACTTTATAGGAAATGAAACACAGTAAAGAGTTTGCAGTGCCTAAGATCTATCCAAAAATTTACCCTTCGATAAGGGAAAACTTACCAATGAACCTAATTCAGGAGGGTCCATCGCTAAGTTCTAGGTCTGAATCCAAGTGTGAACGCTTGTTTTGTTTGTATTGTGTTTGACATCCTGCTGGTTGATGTTATATGAATTGAACCTTCTCGGAACCGAAGATAGAAGGCATTTATGTCACATTTGACATGTATTTTGTAATCAAGAACTTCGCCTTTGCTATAATAAGCCCGCATGGTTTCCCGCATATTGAGCATCCAGTAAAAATCAAGATAACTTCGCAGTGTATTTACAGAAAATGTAATCTCTAGGGGTCTCCCCTATACAGAAATTACCCTTTCAGCCCAACCGCCGCGTATTCTAGCCTCATACCACGTAGCAGGGGTGGGGGGTGAGAGATGTTCACCATGTAAGGCAATCGTTTGACTTTTAGGAATTTTTAAGTTAGGAGTTTTTGTATGCCGAAACTTGTATCTCAAATACATGGTAGTTCAACGTAAGAGTGGAGTGCTATTTAAGCTGCACTGATGAGAACATTTATTTAGGTGTATTTTAGTGCAAAAGTGCAACAAAATTTGAAGTAATTTCTGCAAAGTTTTATTATACTACTGTATGAGAAAATAATGTTTTGTATGTTGTTTTTAAATCCGCATGCTAATTAATTAGGGTTTCATTATATTATTACTTTCCAAAATCTAGCCTCCTTCCAAAAATACAAAGATACAAACAATTTCACATTGCAGCCCATTATTTAGGTATAATAAAAGCTAAAGTTGCAACTGATATATTATTACTTTTCATTAAAGAAATTGTGTGTTATTTTTGCAGTATGTTTCCGCCTTGCCTGATAAACTATTGTATAAAAATAAAATCACTAAAAGGAGCATTTCGTATAATATCTTGGACATACGTTGAAAAAAAAATTAAATTTTGATTCCGTATCTTTAATTGAGATACAGTTTGATTTAATTATTAAAATCAACTTACATTCATTAGAGGTATAAATAATGATAAATTTTTCATAAATCGAATATACTGATAGTCACATTATGAATTACTAATCACTGGACATAAAATACAATGCACGAGTTAATTTTCTTTTCAAATAAACTAAAAGCATTCGTTAGTTTCAGTTTAAACTTGTCAAATATAATTAATTCATCTGCACGTTAATGAAGTATACACCTAAGAGAAATTTTAAACGTATTTCTTTAATTGGTAATAATATCTGTTAATGCTGTGAATATTTCTGAAAATTATATGCTCAGTTTCAGGCTCCCTTCTTACTTGGCATTGTTAGAGCCATTTTAATCAAATAAAAGAATAAGCATGCCAAGTTTTCCCTATACGGGGTTTTCGTTAACGGAGGAGTTTCTTGAAAATCTTGTGCATTTTAAATCCGGCTGCATATATGCACATGTAATACTATTTCAAAACTAGAGTATCTCAAAACCTGCACTTTGGATAAAATCCACTTTAAGTATCTAATGCAAATTATCTTATAATTAAGCAAGAGCAGAAAATAAAAGGGAAATATTGAGGTACGGTGGAGCCCGGAAACGGTGGAAGAGCAATGTGGCCTTTTGTGCTTCGAACGTGACCCCTAGAAGGGAGAGATTCGACGTGGGATCAGATACGGGAGACCACTTACGCAAGTGTGGACGGGGCTTCTAAAGTTTCCAGATTGAATACACCAAACACCACTCACAAGCTCCAACTTCCGGAGTGTCCCGAGGGAATCTTGCTCAGTGAGCACTCAGACTGCATGTCCATTTGCAGTGCAATTGACATCAGAGAAACTTAACCAAAGCGAACATCCACCGCAGACGTAGCATGCTGTACCTCGTTGCCTGGTCCTATAATCTTGATACAGATGATGGGGAAAATTTCAGTACAAAATGATAAACAGGAAATTCGTGGTGAAAGAGGAACCGCTCCAGAATTCACCCACGGGCCCAGCGAAAATCCGAAAACTTTATGGTCAAAGTGAGCGGTCGATGAACATCGAACCCCGGACCCCATGAACGCAAGCTTCACACCTTAATGCGGAAGCATTTCGCTCGAAGACAGAAAATAAAAAAAAATACTAAGAAAGAAACACCAAAAGAAGCAACCATTTTGTTGTGTAAACAACCTATAGGTAAAGCTAAATTCAATTATTTTGAGCGTTATCACTGCGTTATCATCGCAGTTCTGAAATAAAGGTGTCACAGTTCAAAGGCTTTGCATTTGGGAATTATCACGTGAATATTGAACTTACAGCAGAAAAAAATGGTACCTAAAGAATAGCCCAGAGCTATTCGTTGAATGGCGCCATATATCAGTTCGGAATTACCAATAATGTCGCCGATACAAACCAAAATGCTGCCATATCTCAGGGATGTCATGATGTTCTGGCGCTGCTCATCTGGAAAGCATATATTTTGGATTTGGTCAATACTCATTCTATATCTTTAGACACAATGTATTATCAAAACGACCATCACACGGTCTGATTTTATGGTTCAGACTTCCAAAAACTAAATAGGGCTCTCTGTTTTGAAATTATACCGCTTAGAGCAAAGGACTGAATGAAACCGTTTTCTATCATCATCTAACCGAGCGGGATGGCTCAGGCGGTTTCGTCTGTGGCCCACAATCGGGAGGCCCGGGTTCGGTTCCCGTGGCCAACCTACATAACTGACGCATGGGCCTTTTTCGAGGGTTTTTCCGGGTCGCCAGGCAAATTCTGGGTATATTGTGACTTTGTGGGTTCGTGAAATAAAAAGTCCAATTACACCACTCAACAATGTTCTTTATTTCCACCGACTTACAGTTAAACACTTGCCAATTACACAGAATTACGTGCTGCAACAATTATAATTCACCAGTCCGTCCGTTACAATTTCACTGTACTCGCGGTTACGTAAACACGTCCTTCGCTAGCACGTCAAACACTGACTGACTAACTGTCTCTCTGAAACCCTTTTTATAAGAATGTCAGTGTTTTTCTAGAAGTCTCTAATCACCGAACGTTCCAGACCACCGGTGAAGGGGAGAGAAACATCGAAGGACCGGCGACACTACCGCAAATCACCCCTCAGTTAGTGACAGGAGACAGATGAGTGGGCGTGGCGTAGCCTCCGGCCCCTTCTCAGCTGTTGCTTGTGGTGCCTCCCGATAACTGGGTGACACTGCTCCCTCCTCAAAGCTGGTCGTCCCGAACAGCACCATCATAGCGGGCTAGACGATCCAGGTGTACCACCAGCATCTTCCCTCGGGGAACCTTCTGGATGCGGTAGACCACGTCGTTAATCCTCTTCACCACCCGGTACGGTCCTTGCCATGGCTGCTGGAGCTTCGGGCACCGTCCCTTGGTCCGGGTAGGACGGTACAACCAGACTAGGTCACCTTGCTGGAACCCTTGGCTGTTGGCTTGCCTGTCATACCTGGTCTTCATGCGGTCGCTCGCCTTCTGGATGTTCTGGCGAGCCATCTCGTGCATGTCGTGGAGATGGTCCACCAAGTTCTCCACATACTCGGTCGCTGGCTGTTTCACTTCCGGAGGGCTTCCAAAAGCCAGGTCACAAGGGAGGCGTAACTCTCGGCCGAACATTAAGCTGGCTGGCGTCATCCCAGTTGTGTCGTGTGTAGATGAGCGATAGGCCAGCAAGAACAGTGGCACCTTGACGTCCCAGTCTCGCTGATGGCTGGCCACGACTTTCCTCAGGTGTTCCTCTAAGGTCTTGATGTACCTTTCGACCATGCCGTCCGATTGGGGATGTAGAGGCGTAGTGCGAGTCTTGTTCACCCCAAGCCTTTGTAATGCCTCCTTCAGTAGGTTGGACTCAAAGTTGGTACCCTGGTCACTGTGTAGCTCTAACGGCACCCCAAATCGACAGAACACTTGCTCCACGAGGCAGTCTGTGATTGTCTTTGCCTCTTGGTTTGGGATGGCATACACCTCCGGCCACTTGGTGAAGTAGTCCACGACCACCATTAGGTACTTGTTGCCTCGGTCGGAAACTGGGAACGGTCCAGCAATGTTGACGGCGAGCCGTTCGAATGGCGCTCCGACGTTGTACTGCTGCATGCGACCCCGGCTCCTAGTCTGGGGGCCGCGACTCGCCGCGCACACGTGGCACTGACGGCACCATCTCTCAGCATCTGCTCGGAGCCTCAGCCAGTAGTAGCGCTGCCGTAGTTTGTCAATCGTTCGGTTCGCTCCCAGGTGTCCTCCCGAAGTACCGGCGTGTACTTCCTCCAGGACTTCCGGGACCTTAATCCGGGGAAGTACCAACTGCTCTCTCTGCGTCTTCCCATCGGGTGATTCCCATACCCGGAACAGCACGCCCTCTCTGATCTTCAACGAGTCCCATTGGGCCCAGTACGACTTGTAGGTGGTGCTCCTCGGTGCGATGTCCTCCCAGGTTGGTCTCATCCCTGCCTCCACTTCCCTCAAGAGTGGCCCCAAGTCTGCGTCCGCCAGCTGCTCCCTCCTCAGGCCTGCGCTATCCCAGCCTTCAGCAGGCACTGCCACAACTACTCGGACTGCTGCGGCACGCTCCTTCTCTTCCACTCTTGTGCACTGGCCGCACTCTTCTGGACAGGGTCTTCGGGACATGGCGTCTGCTTTACCATGGCTCTTCCCTCTACGATGTTCCGAGGTGAAGTCGTACTCCTGCAACCTCTGGACCCAACGTGCTGTCTGGCCTTCCAGGTTCTTAAAGGTCAATAGCCAGGTTAGGGCGGAATGGTCAGTCCTCAGGTGGAATGGCTGACCGTACAGGTACTTGTGGAAGTGCTCCAATGTCTTTACTACCGCCAGTAACTCCCGTCGGGTGACGCAGTAGTTCTTCTCTGCCTTGGATAGCGTCTTGCTGTAATAGGCTATCACCCGCTCATGGCCGTCCTGGATCTGCGACAGGACACCTCCAATGCAATGGTCGCTGGCGTCGGTGTCCACAATGAAGGTGCCACCCGGTCGTGGGAAACCCAAAATTGGAGCACTGCACAGGGTCTCCTTTAGGTGCTGGAAAGCGTTTTCTGCGTCCTCCGTCCACACATAAGGCCGGTGTTCCTCTGTCAGGCGGGTGAGGGGTTTTGCGATGTTGGAGAACCCCTTTATGAAGCGCCTGTAATAACTGCACAGCCCCAGGAAACTGCGCAATTCTGTCTTATCCTTTGGGCGAGGCCAATCTCTCACAGCCTGCGTCTTCTCCGGGTCTGTGGCCACTCCGGTTGCTGAGACTATGTGGCCCAAGTAGTTAACTTCCTTGCGGAAGAGCTGGCACTTCTTCGCGTTCAGCTTCAAGTTGGTCGCCTGCAGTCTCTGTAGCACCTTACTCAGATTCTCGAGGTGATCTTCAAAAGTCTTCCCGACGATGATGATGTCGTCCAGGTATAGCAGGCAGGCATCGTAAGTCAGCCCTCTCATCACTGACTCCATGAGGCGTTGGAAGGTAGCTGGTGCGTTGCAGAGGCCAAAGGGCATAACCGTGAACTGCCAAAGACCTTGGCCCGTCGAGAATGCGGTCTTCTCCTTGTCTCTCGGGTCTAGAGCTACCTGCCAGTAGCCCGACTTCAGGTCCAGGGTCGAGAACCACTGTGCACCAGCTAGCGTGTCCAGGGTGTCGTCAATCCGGGGTAAGGGAAAGCAGTCCTTCCGGGTGACAGCGTTCAGCTTTCTGTAGTCTACGCAGAAGCGCAGCTCGCCGTTCTTCTTCGTCACCAAGACTACAGGGGAACACCAAGGGCTGTCGGACTCTTCAATCACTCCCCTGGATCTCATGTCCTCCAGCATGTCTCGTACCGCCCCTTGCTTCGCCAGCGGAACGCGTCTATGTGGTTGCCGAATAGGCCGGGCGTCTCCGGTGTCGATGCGGTGAAGCACTTTGTCCGTGCGGCCGTAGTCACTATCGCCTTGGCTGAAGACGCGCTCGTATCGCCCCAGTAGTTGTCGTACCTGCTCCAGCTGTTCTGCGGTCAGGTGGTCGGCCGCCCTCTCCAGTAAGCCTTCTAGCCGGGGCCCCAGGTGTTGCTTCGGCGCCGGCTCCTGTGTCTTGTCGATTGCTGTTACGCTCACTACGGGCTCGCACGTTCCCAACTCCGTCCCGGCCTGGACGTCGTGATCGGTGTCCGTTGGATTTAGCAGTCTCACTGGCACCTCCTCTCGGCAGGGCAGCAATGCCCTGGCTACACACAGTCCGTGTACAGGCGTCTTCTGGTCCAGCATCATGTTCCTGGTTCTCTGACCCTCAAGTCGCGCCGTCACCACCACCTCGCTCCTCGCGGGAACAACCACGTCTTCGTCCAAGACGACCCTGCACATTCCAAGGCGCTCTTCGGGTTGACGGAGTATAACCTCTTCTCCGTTAAGCCGCAGGACCTTCTTGCCTACGTCGACCGTCGCCTCATGGCTCCTGAGGGCATCCAGTCCCAGGATCACCTCCTCAGCCACCTTCGCGACGAACACCCACAGACGCACGGCACTCCGTCCCAAGTTCAGCTCCAGCAGGGCCTCCTTCTCCACAGGCAAGGTGTAGCCCGATGCCGTGACAAGCTGGTATGGCCGGCTTGGCTTTCTTGTCGGCAAACCCTTCGCCACGTCAGGTCTGATGATGGTCACGGCCGCCCCGGTGTCCACCAGCACGCGGCACGGCTTTCCTCTTATCCAACCGTCCGCGATGAGGCTGTCATCCATACGCCGGCTGACGGCGCGCAGTGTCACTCGAGGGGATGGTGGTGATGGCGCCGACGTGGCCCTTACTCGTTTTCCGGCTGCTCTTCCTGGTGTGGGCAGTCTCTCTGCAGGTGTCCGGGCTGTCCACACCCCCAACACAGGCCACTAGGTGTTCGCCGGCGTCCCTCAGCTGGTCTTCGGTCTCCGGCGTAGCGGACGCTCCTCGTTCTCGACGTCGGGAGGGATGTTATTTTGGCCGCCTCCATCCTTAATGCCGCTGTCAGCGCCTCGTGGATGGTTTTATATTCGCCGAGCATTAGGCGCTGACGAATCTCCGTGTCCCGTACCCCGTCGACAAAATTGTAGGCGGCTTCCTGGGATACGAACTCCAGTGGCAGGTCAACCAAGGCCTTGCTAGCCAGCTGCTCGATGGCTATGGCGAACTCCTGCAGCGTCTCCCCCGGCTGCTGCGACCTTGCCTTTAGCTGGCTTCGGTATGCTGCGGCTAAGCGGTGGTTCCCGAAGCGATTCTCCAAGGCCTCCCAGATGTCCTTGGGCGCCGCCATCGTCTGCACCGCGTTTAGCACTTCCGCGGCCCGTCCCTGGAGGCTGGCTATTAACTGTGTAGCCTCTTCCTCCGGTGACCACCTGTTGTGCCTGGCCACTGTGTCGAACTGGCGGCGGAAGACTTCAAACGTTGACGCGCCGTCATACTTGGGAGGTTTGACGCGCGCAGATGTTGTGTCGCGTCCCGGCGCGTCGGGCTTCAAATCCTTCAACCTCCTGCCGACGACGTCCTCCACCATTGCGTTCAGGGACTTGACGCTGCTGTCAGCCTTCCCTTCCAGGTTGTTAATGCGGTTCGCAAGGTCTTCGACGTCTTCCACCACGGCGTTCAGGGTCTTGGCGTTATTGTCGGCCTTTTCCTCTAAATCATTAAGGCGGTCGTCTACTTGGCCCATCCGCTTGCCCAGCTTCGTGACGTCATCCCTCACGCCGGCCAACTGTTCGTCAAATTTGGCGGCGAGGACCTCGTTCGCCTCCTTCATTTCCGTGGCCAGACTGTCGTTCGCTGCCCTCATTTCTGTGGTCAATTCGGTCTTTATTTCTTCCGTCTTCGCTGTTATTTCGGCCTTCATTTCCATCATCTTCTCCAAAAAATTTTCCAATGCCGCGTCCATGGTTGTAATGTTCGGTGATGTTATCTTCCCGCTTCCTGACACCAGTGTGACTTTGTGGGTTCGTGAAATAAAAAGTCCAATTACACCACTCAACAATGTTCTTTATTTCCACCGACTTACAGTTAAACACTTGCCAATTACACAGAATTACGTGCTGCAACAATTATAATTCACCAGTCCGTCCGTTACAATTTCACTGTACTCGCGGTTACGTAAACACGTCCTTCGCTAGCACGTCAAACACTGACTGACTAACTGTCTCTCTGAAACCCTTTTTATAAGAATGTCAGTGTTTTTCTAGAAGTCTCTAATCACCGAACGTTCCAGACCACCGGAGAAGGGGAGAGAAACATCGAAGGACCGGCGACACTACCGCAAATCACCCCTCAGTTAGTGACAGGAGACAGATGAGTGGGCGTGGCGTAGCCTCCGGCCCCTTCTCAGCTGTTGCTTGTGGTGCCTCCCGATAACTGGGTGACAATATTATAGCAACGCAAAGAAGGTCCCTGTAAGGAATGTGCTGTAGGACAAGGACAGCGAATGTGTGTGGCAGAGAACGCCTGCTACACAGGGAGTAGACCGTTAAAAAAAGCATGTGCCCTATTCACTCTGTACATTAAAACCGAGAAGATTCATTCACAAAAGTAGAAGCCGTCAGAATGTTTTTGAATGGTCTGTAACTGTACTGACAGGAGGTGTCATAAACCTGTCCAGGGAGGGTGTGGGAACCTTTGTCAACCCCGCTGCGTCTCGTCCCTCGGAGACTTACTCTCCTGTGGAGGAGTCTAGGTTTATTAGATCCCCCGAATTTCCTGTCCCTTAATATCATCTCCATTATCATTTCACATAATGTCTCATCTGGCAGTCTCCTTCAGGGTAGAAGTGTCGGCAGGTGTTTCGGCGGTGCATTGCAGGATGATATGCTCTTAGTGAACCACTTCCTCCTCCGATAGGTAGGTTGCCGGTCTCCAATCCGGCTGCTAGGATCGCTTCCAAATCACAGTAGGAGGGAAAGTCCGTGGTCCTGGCCCACCGGGTGAGGTTTCCATCTAAGAATAAACCCTGCCCTCTGCATTGTCGTGGCTCCTTGGGTTGGCCACCCTCTGTCTCCTCTCACTTTATCCTTCCTGCCGGTTTGCCCCATTTGGGAGCATAGGTACAATAGATCAAAACTGGTCGCAGTGCCAAATCGTCTCCATAGTAATCCTAATCCCAATAGTACTCCTCTCACTCTTACAAGAATAATCAGTGCGTTATCTGAGAGGTTTCTGTTAACAAAGATAAATCCATGGAAAGTGTTCCAGAAGCTCTATAATACCTACTGGATTAAATAATCAACTTGTTACTGGCACTGTCATAAAATTCATCCCTCCGAACACTAAAGAGCTCGCGTATACGCTCGAGTTACATGTCATATATCACAATTAGAACGGTGTTTTAATACTTTTTAAATGTTGATTTTAATCAGACCAGGATATGTTTAAGATATTTTCTGGCAAAATGAAATTATATCTTTTTTAAATTACTGCTTTAATTTTTCTTTCATTTTACCTACGTTCCTGTTGCTTTCCTATATATATATATATATATATATATATATATATATATATATATATATATATATATATATATATATATGATATAATTATTGGGCATATTCCAAAATGTTACAATTTACAACTTTTGGCTACATTTAGTTGTCGTTACCTTGTTGCTACCTTGGCTTGCATGACACCCTGGTCTTCTGCTCTGCCAGGTAACTCTTAAACTCCATACCTTCTTGATTACTTAATTAGTCCCTTTCTTCCTCCTCCTCTTCCTTTCTTACATTTTTTACATTTCTGGTCCATTTTTATTTTACTTTCTGCAAGAACTCACCAATACTTCTTACCTTCTTTTCCTCCCTGCCCGTTAACATTTTATAGCTACTATCCTCTTCTCTACTTTCTCCCATTTTTCTTCCGAAACCTTTTTTCTCCATATTGCAACCTCCTCGCAGTTTGTTACATAGTGTTCTATGCTTTCTTTTCCCCACACACAATTCACAAATTCCCTTTTCCCTACCTCTTATACCTCTTAGAAATATTATTCCTGTTCTCATCCATGCTAACCCTTCTCTCTCTTGCCTATTGCTGTAACCTACATATGCTTCTCGTCCCCAATTTCTTTTTATTTGCTTGTAAAGTTGTAATGATTTCCTATTTTCTAGACTTCCCCATATTTCCTGTCTTTCTATATCTTCTATTCTGCATTTTACTAATTTACCCACATCGCATCAAGATTTATAAACACTATACGTCCATTCTCGAAGCGATAGTCGAACCCGCGTCCTTTTGCGTCACAAACACCAAAGCTTGGTGCTCTGGCAGTGAACGCAACTATGGGGACGGAGATGTTTGCTCCCAATCAATTGCGTTTGGTGCACCGAACGAGTTGGTGTCTCATTTCCTGCTAGCACGTCCAGCGTGACTAGACACAAAGGAAAGGTTCAGTCTTTTTGCTATAGCACGTTCTAAATTCTCTGATATTGGGTATAGAGTAGGGTACACGTATGTTCACGTAGGAAAACATTTATCACCTACACTATACTCTATCAGTCACAGCGTAAAACCGGAAAGAAGCACTTTATGGAAGTGCTTTGGGATTATTGTCGAGAAAACGATATTACATCAATAATAATAATAATAATAATAATAATAATAATAATAATAATAATAATAATAATAATAATAATAATAATAATAATAATAATAATAATAATAATAATAATAATAATAATAATAATAATAATAATAATAATAATAATAATAATAATAATAATAATAATAATAATAATAATAATAATAATAATAATAATAATAATAATAATAATAATAATAATAATAATAATAATAATAATAATAATAATAATAATAATAATAATAATAATAATAATAATAATAATAATAATAATAATAATAATAATAATAATAATAATAATAATAATAATAATAATAATAATAATAATAATAATAATAATAATAATAATAATAATAATAATAATAATAATAATAATAATAATAATAATAATAATAATAATAATAATAATAATAATAATAATAATAATAATAATAATAATAATAATAATAATAATAATAATAAATGTTAAACGACTTATTTTGAAGATAAAGTAGGATATTAGCTGTGAAAGAGTAGAGCCAGACTGAAAAATTAATGCCATACCGGGGATTTGAACCACGGATCTTCTGGTCTCCGTCCAGCCGCTCTAAGCCTTTGAGCTACTATGGTATTGAATTTCTCAGTCTGGCTCTACTCTTTCATAGTGCGTCCTACACACGGCCAGTGTGAAAGAACAATTAATTTCCATTAATTGTACCTAATAGTGGTCCGAACTATAAAGCCCGGGTCTTAAAGTACTTACAGCATAGTAAGTCGCCATTAAGGTAATTGTCTCGTGTGTTTATGAGAACCCCCAAGTGGTTTACCGGGAGAAACAAGAGTCATGTTGGCACGTTGGCCATAGTACCTCAATGGCTTAGAGTGACTGGACGGAGACCAGAAGATCCGTGGCTCAAATACCGGCTATGGCATTGAATTTTTTTCATTATGTTGGTCAGTAGCTCAATGGCTTAGAGCGGCTGGACGGAGACCAGAAGATCCGTGGTTCAAATCCCGGCTATGGCATTGAATTTTTCATCTACTCTTTCATAGTGCGTCCTACACACGGCTAGTGTGAATGAACAATTAATTTCCACTGATATTAGCTGTTTGTTACCAATGAATTTACTACAAAAGGACTGAACCAAACGTATGCAAATTATAATACAACATATACCTGGGACAAATAGGCTACTGTTCCGTTTCCCCCCCCCCCCCCCGAACTCATTTCCTTGTCTTCCCGATTCAAGGCTGTTTACTTGTGGGATCGCTTCGGATTCCCGCCGCTTCTTTCTTTGAGCGCTGCTGGTTTCCGAATGTCTTCCTAACGGTACTGCTTCGAGTCGGGAAGACAGTCCTTGTCTGGTGTCGGACGAATTAAGCTCTTGGGTAAGTGCTCCAGTCTCACCTGTTGGCTTTAATAATTTTTTTTCTATTGGTGGTCTTTCTGATCGCCTTCTCGGGAGCTTTATTTGGGTTTTAAACGGGCTAAATTCTGTCAGGTCTGGGACTAGAAATTATTGCGTTTTCAAGTTTTGGCCTTATTGGCGTGACTGCTTTCTTGCGTTTCTGTTAAAGATAAATGTTTTCCGTGGTACTAGTTAATTTGGTTAAAATCTTGTTTCAGCAAAATTGTTTTTGTTTTCTAGAGTAGCTTTGTTAATGATTGTGATGCTTTTGTTTTCCTGTGTTGCTTTTAGGGAACACATATTGTTGAATATTCAGTTATTTGTCAAACTTTACAGTATTGAATTATAGTTTGAATTGTTAAATGGGGCAACTGTGAGTCAGTTCATTGTCTGTCGTGCACGTAACTTGAACCTCTGTTACGCCTGTAAGTGTTTCAGGCCCAAACCAACATATACCATTTTAATCAGCGTTAGGTGTGAAGTGCACTGCCAGTGCCTGCCGGCACAATGAACAACCAATTTGTTTCCAAAATATAATTACCTATGATCTATTAGAAAATCAATTAACTTAAATGTCACACTTATTATCGAATTTTTCGAGAAAAGAAGGGACTTAATGAAAATTTATGAAGTTTCTGAGGAACTATTTGTTATGCATTTTCACAAACAAATTCTAATGTTTTAATATTATAAAAGGAAACATAGTTCCACAACGTCTATTCATCTGCATCTCTTCATTTGTTTCAGGGTATTGGTGAAGTGTGGCAAGGTGGTGGAATTTGATGTATAAAAAGATTTCTCTCAGACGCTTGAGGTATTATTGGAGCCTTCTCCTTTCTGGGTTTATCTAATCTAAGATTGCGGGTAGTTAAGGCAGAGCTAGCCAGCATCAGAATTGGTGTCATGATGGAATAGTTAGGGATCCCTCCTTTATGTGTATATCACGGTTTGAATCTGGTCGTCCGTCTTGCCTTCATCCCTTCCTCCCAAGAGTCATGTTGGAAGCACAAGGGGTCTAGCATTTTTCAGAGCTATGCTCCAGTTATTGCAATCCCGTTCTGAATAATTCTACATCTAAGCGCCTTAAAAGTTGTTATTCCCTCTCGTATTGCAGGTCAGATTCACCTCACGGTTGAGTCGCTGAGTCTAGCTGAGACTTTTATTCAGGTGTCTATTTCAGTTAGGACGAATATAAAGGATATCTTGGTGCCTTATATACTGGCATTATTTATCATCTAATAAATATCCATTTGGTTCAAGAATGCTAAAATTTCCATAAGAGGGATAGGCGGACACACAAATTTTTGGGTTAAAATTTCCTTCACTGTGAGACTTGGAGAGTAATATAACTTAACATTTGTGAAAGTAATGTAAGAACAGCTTGTGTTGCTACATCAATATGCATATAGTAGCAGACAAATTAACTCCTTTGTTCATCCCGCTTGCTTTACCTCATTAATGACATTACCTAATTACATGCAGAACCTCTACTAAAGACACTAGGTCAACTGCTCTGTTTATTAACCATCAACTTACAATCCTCCTATCAATGTTACCTGTTAAATTGATTTATTCCCAAAGCAAACATCTGTGATCGTAGTTTGAACATATGCGTCTCAATTTAATGCTTCAATAACCGAAAACGCTCAAGAGAAGTGCACTTTAAAAGTAATGGAACAAGTTGAATTTAGGATAAACATCTATGTACTCCAGTTAAGAAATTGTTCTGGTGTTTTAGGTGTTAATGCAGTTAGAACAATGAGTATTCATTAGGTCCAGGTATCTGATGAATTTGCATCTTTCTGTACAAAAGTTGAACGTTAGTGCAGTTACATACAAGAATAACTTTCTCAAGATAAGGTTTTATTCCGGGCTTTCCCTAGTCCTGAAAAATGAATGCTCTAAGGAGGCTGGGCTTATTTGAACATCATTTCACACATTTCATTCGTCGTACGATATGACTTAACGTAGGAAGACGTTAAAAAGAATATACAAATGCTGAAAAGGTAAATCACTTTCAAGCAGGTATAGATTGGTTTGCATATTTGTCATAGTCTATAAGATTTTATATTTCATTATATTTTGAACGTCTCATTATTATTTATGCTTTAATTAATGTCTATATAATTTCATAAGCAAATGATTCCCATAGAAAACAAAACAAATTTGTAGCTTCTAATTACTTCAATTTTTAAGGAATGTGCACTTTAAACTCAACCTCATTTCCAAGAAATGACGTGCATAATGACGTCATTAAGCTGTTCAATGCATGATGATGATGATGATGATGATGATGATGATGATGATGATGATGATGATGATGATGATGATGATGATGATGATGATGATGATGATGATGATGATGATGATGATGATGATGATGATGATGATGATGATGATGATGATGATGATGATGATGATGATGATGATGATGATGATGATGATGATGATGATGATGATGATGATGATGATGATGATGATGATGATGATGATGATGATGATGATGATGATGATGATGATGATGATGATGATGATGATGATGATGATGATGATGATGATGATGATGATGATGATGATGATGATGATGATGATGATGATGATGATGATGATGATGATGATGATGATGATGATGATGATGATGATGATGATGATGATGATGATGATGATGATGATGATGATGATGATGATGATGATGATGATGATGATGATGATGATGATGATGATGATGATGATGATGATGATGATGATGATGATGATGATGATGATGATGATGATGATGATGATGATGATGATGATGATGATGATGATGATGATGATGATGATGATGATGATGATGATGATGATGATGATGATGATGATGATGATGATGATGATGATGATGATGATGATGATGATGATGATGATGATGATGATGATGATGATGATGATGATGATGATGATGATGATGATGATGATGATGATGATGATGATGATGATGATGATGATGATGATGATGATGATGATGATGATGATGATGATGATGATGATGATGATGATGATGATGATGATGATGATGATGATGATGATGATGATGATGATGATGATGATGATGATGATGATGATGATGATGATTGTGTTTTAAGGGCGCTCAACTGCTGGGTCATCAGCGCCCATAAAAACCAGCGGAGCTAAAAATCAATAAAAATGCTAAAACACTACAAGACTAAAAGGCTAAAACTCTAGGAGACTAAAAGGCTATCAATCAATTAAAAAACAAGATAAAAACGCCCGCATGACGGTGGGAAAGACTAACAAAAAGGAAACTAAAACCAATAAAACTAGAAAAGAGGTTAGAATGGTTAAAATATCCAGGTTCGTAGGGCCTAAATTCTAAAATTTATAGATAAAACAAACGCTAAAACTTCACCCACTGCCGTCTCGTCATCCGCGAGTATCTCTGCCAAGCTGGCCGGCAGCTGGAGAGACCTCCGGAGACGTGCGAATCTAAAACAGTCTAAAAATACATGGCACACCTACAGTTCGGCACCGCAGAACGGGCAGGCTGGAGCCGGTGTCCGGTTTAATAAAAAGTTATGGCTAAAATAACAGTATCCAATGCGCAACCGAGCCAAAATGACCTCTTCCCGCCGCGATACGCGACAAGCTGTTCAATGCAGATCGGAAGAACTTTCACTGTGTCAGTGAAGTGCAAGAGTTCAGTGGCTAGTAGAACAATAAGATACCCAAGTGAGAGAAAGTATGGTTGTTAAATTGAAATAATTTGCTTATATTGTCGTAACTATTTTAAGTGACGTTAACTACGAACTGGGGGGAACGTAACTAGATGGTGTTAAGAATCAATTCGAATGGCATGAGAAGCTTCGGTACACCAAAAGATCGTTTTATCAAGTGGCATATAAATTACAATTTTAAAAACAAAAACGAAAATTACTTTGATTTAACACATTTAATAAACTTAATATACAATTAAAATAAACAAAAACACATTTACGTTTTAAGTTGGATTCAGAAGAGATGTGGTTGCACTATATCCTACTATACGTCTATCCCCTAACAAGGTTCACCAAGAAAGAAAAAAACCAGCGCCATGCTATATTAGCCTCGTGCACAAAGCACGAACTATCCTCACTCCGGGTCCACTAGCCATACCAACATCTACTTAATAAATAATGCCACAGAGAATAGACAAGGGAGTATAGCTAATTTAGGTTCACTACAATATTATGAAAAAATATTTTTTACATGACGGAAAAGCTTTGTTTTGCACAGTGTATATGTGTGAGTCTCTGGAGAAAGAAAGTTTACGGCTGAACATGTGTCGCAAGAGAAACACTCCTGTAGTATGCAGCGACTTGAAAATAAAAGAAACTCTAGCCTCTAACAGACACTTCCTAGTTCAACATTATTGCCTTTCTATGAGACACTGCGTACCGCATATTCCACTAAACAAATTGAACCAGGCAAAATTGAACACATTCTTAGAAGAGGAAAATCAATTCCAGATTCCAAGACTTTAAGAAGAACCTATGTTGGAATGTGCTACATCGTTAATATTGGAGTAAATATGGAAAAGGATTGGAAACGAAACATTGAGTATACATTGAACATATCTTCAAACCCTGAAGGACCATATACAAACGATGACTGCCTATAGGAGTTCTGGAAACAGGAAACCCTGAATAATCAATTCTACATTGTGAGGAATTGGACAAAGTTAACATTCAGTAATCAGCAAACTGGCCAAAACCGATTCAGCAAACCGGGGAATTATTATAGTTTGATTCGGAATGGTAACGTATTGCTCTTAATAATAGATGTTTGATATTTATTTTTACATAAGAAAATAATTTACAATTATATTAAAGAGAAGCTTTTTATTTCCATACTATTCTTCCTTAACCTATGTACAAGAATTGAGTGACTACCTTCTTTCACCCCTCAGCCAGCTTGGCATAACAGCCTTATGCTTCACTGAGGGATTACCTGTATCCCTTACTTTTCCCTACAAAATCCTTACTCCGCCCCTAAGTCCTTCCCCCCTTCATAACTTTTGCTTCTAACTATCCTCATCCATTTGTCTTTCATTTTACCAAGAAATCTTCCTACATTTTTATTCCTATTCCGTTTCTTCTCTGTTAGCATTCTTACTGTTACAATTTTACCCTCAACTTTCTCCCATTTTTTCTCCCATGCCTCCTTCCTCCACTTCTCAACTTCTTCACATCTTACTACATAATGCTCTACACTTTCTTACCCCCACATTATTCACATATTCCTACCTCACTCCACCTTAATCCTTTCATAAATATTGCACCTGTTCTCATCCATGCTAATCCCTCCCTTTCAGTCCTACTACAGTTGTTTATATAACCTTATCTTCCCCAGTTCCTTTACAAAATCCTATAAAGCTTAAATGAACTTTTGTTTTTCATACTTCCCCATATCTCTTGCCTTTCTATGTCTTCCATTCTTGTCCTTACCTTTTCCCAAAATCCTCTCTCATTACCTGCACCTGCCCTCCATATATCCCCCATTCCTATTTTGTCCATAGTTCTCTCTATCACTTTCCACCAACTTTTCTTATTTACTAATGTTCTCTGTTGTTCTATGCACACCTTTAAAGTATTTCCATCCTCCTTACTCAAACAGCTAAACCAAATTTTCACTATTCTCTCCAAGATTATTCCTTTTCTCCTGGTCCTCCCCATTTCAAGAAGTGCCACTTCACCTGGAGCCGTCCTTGTCAATCCGAGAGCCCCTTTACAGAATAACTTGTACATATTGTCAACCTTGTTACTTATCTCTGAGCCTCCCCAAATCTCTACTGTATATATCATTTTTGTTTCTACCATTCTCTCATATAGCTTCTCTAACCATTTTATCGTCATGTCTAGCTTATCAACCATAGCTGCCTTCCCTTTAGCAATTATTTTCCTACCATGTGCTCCCCACTTTCCATTGCTACTCAGCCTTACTCCCAAATATTCAAATTCCTTCACTACCTCAAGTTCTTTCCCTAATAATAGATGTGAAAAAGTTACTGTTTCGTAATGTGCGCTCATTTCAAAAATAGTGCATGTCACATGTCTAGCCCATGCATTACATCGCTGCAGAGGAGTTATGTATGTTTTCCTGAAGTTGATAAGTGTTCTTGATAGCCTCGTTTCGAGTTCTAGCATTCAAAACAGAAGCTACAGAAATTCTCTTCTCCGTTCCACCTCTTTTATCAACATGGGGAACGTGAATTGACACTACTGCACCAATAAAAGCAGTAAGGGAACTCTTAGATAACGAACTGCAGGAAACTTACCTGCATAAAAATAAATGTTGCATTTCTTCCCAATGCAACGTCTGTTCTAGAACACTCCAAATAATAGCTGCAAATAATGGATATATTACGAATTATCTGAATCGCGTATGTGATTAAGTGGATCAATATGCATGTATGCCTGAAAGGCAATAAGGCGTTGGGAAACAACATCGAATATAAAACATTGTGTTCACTTGTTAAAGTGTTATTATGTGACAAGTATCTCACTTTACTGACGTAAACTAAATCATAGAGATATTTCCTGTTTTCAAAATGCATTCCTGCATACGCAGATAACTTACAGATAACAATAATTTCATTTGGAATTCTTCGCGAAGTCTAAATCGTTAATTTTAACTCAAATTTGTTGTAAACAAGCACTGCAGTCTTCCTTCTATCAATAAAACTTAAAACGTGTTTGTTATATAACTTTAAATGGCACACAGCTTTAGCAATTTGGAAATGCCAGCTCTGAAGAGACTTTTTTTAGCAAAGGGTATTCAAATAGCATTCATATAACAACGTTTTTTATATTATAAATTTAAATATAAGTGCACTGTTATGCATGAAACTATCATTGTAGGTCATAAATGGCACTCTTGTTTACATTTTCCGCCATCTTTTGGTTATTAAATGTCTAACCCAAGCATTCATGGTATACTGTTGTTCTCTAGCGATGTAACTAAAAACTGACCATGCGAGTAACGTGCACTTCCTTAATTTTCAGGGACAAACGTCTGTTACCTGTCATCGTGCAACCCTGCACCACGGAACATAATCATCTTTATTGCCAATTTTAAATAGAAAAGAAATAAAACATTGTTCTAGCAACTTTTTAACTATCTACTTATAAAACTGTTTCTGTTAAGTAAGAGGATTACCCGTAATTTTCAGTTGACTGTCAGCCCCACCCTCTGCATTTTAAAAGTTAATCGGATTTCTACTTTAGTTAATTAACTGCCAACTTCTCAACTCAATCCCGGTGATTGGACTTCAGTTAAAGCTAGACAACGCGCCAGCTGGTAAACTTCTGTAAGCAGTTCGAAATTCCTACAAACAAAACAGCAGTTCTTGCGGTCAAATGATCACTTTTGACACTAATAATTACCATTAAATAATTAGTTCTCACTCTCAAGCTGAATTTCCCCCACTGTCTCTTTCTCCCCCCCCCCCTCTCTCTCCCTCTCTCTCTTAGCATATTACCTTTAGAATACTTCGAGCATTAAATAAATTAATTTTCTTTCATAGTGTCTAAATAGCTCCAGGTAATTTGATCCAGATCTGAACAATTCGTATATTTAACACCGTTTGCTCTTTACCTATATAATGACAAGACCTGAATTGAGGAACTTAAAGAATAAGTAAACGTTTCAGTTATTATTGTTATTGTTATTATTATTGGAAATTAATTGTTCTTTCACACTAGCCGTGTGTAGGACGCACTATGAAAGGGTAGAGCCAGAATGAAAAATTCAATGCCATAGCCGAGATTTGAGCCACGGATCTTCTGGTTTCCGTCCAGCCGCTCTAACCATTTGAGCTACTATAGCCAACGTGGCAACACGACATTAAATTCTCCAACTGACTTGTGTTTTTCCCGGTAAACCATTAGGTATTCTCATAAATACATAAGACAACTACCTTAATGGCGACTTACTATGCTGTAAGTACTTTAAGGCCCGGGCTTTATAGTTCGAACCTCTATTAGGTCAATTAATGAAAATTAATTGTTCTTTCACACTAGCCGTGTGTAGGACGCACTATGAAAGGGTAGAACTACGAACGCACACTAATATACACAGAAATATTTTTTCCAACAATGCTTTTTCATTTTGATACAGGGACTTCTCAAAGTATATTTGTGAATGTCGAATGTTTAGGTGGAATGCAATACCTTCTGTACCGACCAGGTAAATAGTAGAGAAAGCAAAAATGAAATCTAGTCCCAGACATTCCAGACATCCTGTAGAGTCAGAGGATCCACTTTCCAGACATCCTATGGAGTCAAAGGATTCACTTTCCCCAGCGTATCGAGTTTCATAAAGTTGTAATGCGATTTGAATATATCTTCAATCAGTGCGAAGTTGGACTGGTTACTATGACTACGAAAGCGTATCTTGATTTGCTACTCTATAAATCTTGGTGCTGGTGTCTCTTTCAGTCTGTGCTCAACATGTAATTAGAGTCCCATTCATTCTGTTGAAATGGGAAAAAGGGAGCAACGAGTGCCGGCAGTTTCTGTCGATTATTTCTATATCTCGACAGAGGAGTACGATATGCGTGTCTCTAAAATAGAGAGGGAGAGTCTATGAAAGTCTGATTTGTGTTCGGCTGAACAATGTGACACAGCTGAACACTCCGACAGTATCTTATCAATCAGATAACCAAATACTATCTCACATTACCTTTGTTCATTCAAGATAACTTAAAATATTTTGAAAACTAGTAATATTAATCAAAAATGGAACAGCTGCAATTAAGAAGTATCCCATAATAAGCAAAGTTTATGGAGCCGGAAAGATTGGATAATTACATCAGACTTGAAAAAGTCAATACAACGTTCTGTACTCGAACCACGGATCTTTAGTTCTCCGTACTGATGCTCCTACCGATTTAGCTACGATGGTGTGATACCTAATCTTATAGTTCTTATTGTTTAGGCCCGCTCTTGCTGCTTACGGCAACAAAGATATTATTCACTGGTGAAACATGAAATAAAATAATTGGAGAAGGAAATTTGTGAAAGAAAAGTTCCAGGTTATAACTTAAGGGTTTTCATGAAGCGAATTTACAATAACCCAATTGCTGTGAAAGCTAATAAAATATACTCTCATATTGATTCGAATTGGTTTGGTAAGTATATGCACACACATATATAATATATTATATATTATGTATAATATATATCATTTGACAAAAAAAATTAGCAGCTGCCTTAAAATGATGATCATGATGATGATGATGATGATGATTTGTGTTTATGGACGCTCAACTTCAAGGTCATCAGCGCCCATTAAAAAAAATTGTGGCAAAAGACACTAAAAAAAACTAAACTTACACAGCAAGTAAAAATATATCTATTAAAATAAACATTTAAAGTTCGAATCTCGGTCAGGGTGAGTTACCTGGATAAGGTTTATTCTGGGGTTTTCCTTATCCTGTAAGACGAATGTCGGGTAACTCTAAGCTCCATGGACCCCGGACCCATTTGAGCATCATTTCTTCCATTCCATTCATCGTCCGATATGACTTAACGTTGGAGAACGGAAAATTACAACAAAAAATAATAAATAAATAAAAAATAAGCATTTAAAAGATAAACAAAAACCAAACAACACTTACAAAGGATAAAATACAAAAATTGCTATAAAATATGACATGTAAAAATAAAATCTCTAAAAAAAAACAGTGGCAGAAGCCAGCGATAGACAATGAAACAAAAAACATATATAAAATAACAGACTATAAAAACATAAACGACTAAATTCCAAACTCAAGTCTGGCGATGTACCGTAGGACTTTTTCCACCGCAGAGTTATTGTCTGCTAGGATCTCCGTGAAGCTGACCGGCAGCTGCAGAGACTCCCGCAGGTCTGCTAGGTGAATACACTCTAGCAGCACATGACGGACCGAGAGAGCCTGCCCACACAACTCGAAAATAGGAGCAGGGACCCTCCTCAACAGGTGACTGTGTGAGAAGTAGCAGTGCCCAATACGCAACCGAGCCAAACTCACCTCCTCCAGACGCGATAAGCGACAGGAGGTCGCCCAGTTATCCGGAAGCTCTTTCACCCTCTGAGCTTGTTATTACGCAGAGCAGACCACTCATCACGCCAGCGTGACAGTGGCGCTCTACGTACAACAAGCCTAAAGTCTACCGCGGTGACAAAAGGGATGTTGACACTCGGCTCTATGCTTGCCACCTTTGCTGCCGAATCCGCCAGTTCATTCTCATGCAAGCCTACGTGACCAGGAATCCATGCGCACAACACGCTAACGCAAGAGGCATGTAAAACGTGGAGTACATCCTGTATACGCTACACGAAAGTTCAATTCGGAAAACATCGGAAGCATTTGCTGACGCTGTGTTCTCAATATATGCTTTGGAAAGGTAGAGTCAGACTGAGAAGTTGAATGATTTGAATCCCGAATATGGCTTGGCTTGAAGTTTTCAGTCTGACTCTACCTTTCTATACTTTGGCCTACACACGGCTGGTGTGAAAGAAGAATTATTTTTTCTAATATGGCTTTGATATCACTCTAGCTTCATTTCAAAGCTGTGTGATAGATAGGGAGATGCCTTGCGGCTTGGCCGTATGCTTGATAGCCGAGCGGTAAAACGCATATCCTGGCAGTAGGCCCATAGGAGTTCAATTCCTTGATGTGCGTGTTTCTTTTTATTATTCTTACTTTAATAGGAATGCCTTATGCTTTTCATGGAGAAGATTTAAATAATAATTTTTAAACCTATTCGTTTATAAAAACGCAAATAACATATTCTTATCGTTTTCAAAATAAATGCAATGTTATTAGCAAATTGCCTTAATATTGGTTGTGTAAACAATCGGGCGTAATAGAAGCAGACGGCCTGCACACCCGATACTAAGTTAATTTACATTTTAATTTGATTTTGCACATAGGAATAAAACATTTAATTTAGTTAGTTTAAAAACAAATTAGAGTGCTTCACTTGTTATGTATGAGCATAAATGCCATAAAATAAAGTAAACCTTAGCAACTGGAATTTTTTTTATTATTATTTTACGTCCTTCAATGTTAAGTCATATATGACGATGAATGTAATGGGTGAAATGGCGCTCAAATGAGCCCAGGGTCCATAGAGCTTAGAGTTACCCGACATACATCTTTCAGGATAAGGAAAAACCCTGGAAAACACCTTACCCAGGTAACTCACCCTGAGCGAGATTCGAACTTGGGACCTCTTGAACGTGAGGCAGACTCGCTACCACCACGCTACCGAGGCGGGCTTAGCAACTGGACGTTATATTACAATGTTGTAATACGCATTTCTTACTTCTACAATAAAAAATTTAAATGATGCCAGGGATTCGAAACTTTGTAGGTCTAGCTCCTACATACTTGGCTATTCGTGCACACTTGGTAATTGATACTGAATTACAGTGTACGAAAAAAACGAAGGATTCCCTATTGGATATGCACGAAGCATATGAAATAATACACAATTATCATTATAATTATAAGAGGATTCAGTAGGAACGAAGCTAAAAAGACGCGTTCCGTGACACCATAGTAAACGGGCCGTGGACACGACATGGAGTTACAAAAATAGAGAGTCTGCCTTTTTTTTTTTTTTTTTTTTTTTTTTTTGTCAAAGGGTGTGTACATATAATAGTAGTATATCAGGACAGAAACGTTTTCTCTTAAGGTGCCAGTCTGTCGACAAGAGGAATCCCATGGAATCTTGACAGAGGTGAAGTGTGCGCGCGCACGTGTGTGCGTGTGTGTGTGTGTGTGTGTGTGTAGTGTAGTGTTTAACACCCGCTTTTACTACATACGGCACCGCAGGCGGTGACACTGATGATACATGAACTGAAGATGGAGCACCGGTGGAATGAAATGGTGGGGGAAACCACAGATCCCGGAGAAAACCCGCCCCAGCGCCGTGTTGTCCACCAAAAATCTCACTTTGCAGTCGCCTGGGATCGAACCCGGGCCGCTTTGGTGAGAGCCAAGCGGTCTAACCACAGAGGTAATGGACAATAGAACCTCGGAGTAGGCAAAATTTAAGTTCCTGGTGAGACGTGCCTTATCTTGATATCCCAGGAACGTCTAGACTTTAAATTTGTGGAAGAAAGCTATATATTGAAGTTATAGTAATAGTTTCCCCCAATAAGAAAATTTTACTTATTTTGAGGGAATTCGAAAGACGAGCAGGATTAAAAGGTATCACGTGATGAGGTAGAAGTATGAAAATTATAAGACAATATCTAATGGATGTAGGAAAGAACATTTAGGTACGATTTGAAAGACTTCTCCTTATTTGCTTCAATATTATATTGTAATTCCTTCTAAAGGTTCTTCTTAGTGCCTTGGCATCTGGAATTGACTTTTCGGTTTCCTCTTCTAAGAATGTGCTCAATTCTGGATAGTTCAATTTGTTCAGTGGAGTACGCTGTACACAGTTCCTTACATAAAGGCAATAACGTTGAATCAATTTCCCCAGACACTTAAGAAGTTTGCAAATACTCTTTTATTTCGCTTATCACATTCTTTCTCCGCGTCTATACATTAAAGATGGGTCTTTCAATTCTCTCTCCCTCTTCTTTAGTCTGTTGGCTGCTATAGGGCAAAAACTCCATTCAAGACTTTGTTTCACAGAGTCTTTTGAAATTGTGGAACCAATTATTTAATTAGGTAAGCATTATAATTACCTTCCTGGCCTCTTACCGATCTCCGTGCGTGCCAAAAGCTGTTTTTCAAACCCTTGTAAAGTCAGTAATATTTTCATTCAGGATAGAACTCAATGGCTCTGTGGTACACTCCTATGTTGGTAGGTCATTTTCCGAAACAATCAAAAGGTAACGTATCAATAAACTAGGATAAACATTCTAATGCCTTCCTAAGGAATTTCGTAGCAGTAACAGGTATATTGCAGTAAGTAATCTTTGCAACAGCTCATTGCGATACAGTCCTTCGCAGAAGGTCCTACTATACTGAATTATAAGTTGTAGCATAAGCCTACAAGAAGTCTCACTTCTCACTGCTATAGCTATCACTGCAGAACTTCGGAATATGTTCACACCGCTTGGATCAGGGAAAGCCTATTTGATCCAAAGAGGCGATTCCCCTCATATTTTTCAAAGCCATAGATTTGTCCAAGTTAAAAATGTGAGGCCATACTTTGGGAGTTTAATTTTTTCTTTCGGAAATAAAATGAAATTTCAATATCACTCTTATGCACTCATGCCAAAATTATACTTTAGTGAAACAGGGTTATCGCGCCTTTCTTATGTTTCAGCGAATTGTGTTTTTCTAACCCTTAAAGGAGTCCTTTGTTAATAAATTTCATTTGCTTCTCCTAACCTTTTTGAAATATTTTTAAATAACCTTTTCCCGTTTGGAATGAGGTTCTTTTCTTCTTTACTTTTACTGACTTTTTCACAGTTTCGATCTATCAGAATTAATTTCTGCGTAATTATGCGGAGAGATTTTATTTTTACACCAATATTTTGTGTCGTTTTGTTAAGTTGTTGTTTCGCAATAAATGTAGCTCACATCATGTTGGTGTGAAGGCTGAAAGGCGTATATAAGGCCACGTATTGAAATATATACGCAGGGAAAAAATTGAACAGAAGTCTGACTTTCCGCGTACACCTCAGAGATCCCTTCGTACACGCACAGAGGGCAATTGAAATGATGCCTGTCCGACTTAAGTTGCACCTCTTCTGGGGGCCCTTAATCCCCCTTAGGTACTCGTATATGCCTGCGAGATCTGGGACATGGCCGCAGACATCTGGCTCTAAGGCTACTCAGGCCGCTCCTTCCCCTGAGATTAGTTCACGTCAAATTACCAGACTAAATTCAAAATATTACCTAACGTAAGGTGAAGTAATACAACCAGTAAATTTAATAAAATTGAATACCAAATTAAGGTCACAGAAACTCATATTTCTATGCAGCGCTGTGCGACTCACGTCAGTAAACACTCGAATTTTAATCACATCAGAAGATGTAATTCATTCATTAACAAGCCCTAGAATTGGGTAACAGCTGAAGGTAATTTTATAAATACTATTAAAATGATTTAGGGCTCTATAATATGCGTACTTCCCCCATCGCTCCTGTCTCCCTGAAGAGATGGAGTTAAAGTTCAGCTGGTGAAGAAGCGAAACAAAAAAGAACCAAGAAAAATTAAATTCAACAACGGACAGATTTAGGAGCCACATGTAGCTCTGCTTTAATAGCAAAATCGAAAATGCACGCCTTGGATTTTCGTTGTTGTTTTGTAACCCTAAAACATTTAATCTTTGTCGTGAAAGTGGATTATCAAAATTCTGGTAGATCCAGATCAGTTCTGTTTAATTAGTAAGTGCATAATATTTAGGGGGGAATATTCTTTCCTTAATTTCAAAAGTCGTTATAATACATTGTGTTATGCCTACTTAATATATTTCATATTTTCATATTCGAGTAATTTGAGCATCTGAGAGCTACCCTGACTTTGAGGAAGGCTAGTTGGCATTAACGCACACGTATATTTCTGCCGTAAGACTAATATATCAAATTATAAAACATTTAGTGAGGAAACAGCAGACAACACGAGGACTTAGTTGAAAATAAATAGGTAAAGAAGACTTACAGAAAGAGAGGGGAGATTTGTTTTTATATATTATAAAAATCTATTCATTGTTACTACTCTACGCATGTTATATTGGAAAAGATGTTTGATAGTGTAAGTAGGTAGGTAGGTAAGTAGGTGCACACCACAGTCTCAAGATTTGGCGTGTCATGACTCCTTCTGGGGAAAGGATAAATTCTTGAAGTTTATGTGTAGCTTTACTGCTCTGTTTGTAGCCTTGATGAATTGTTCGAGTTTACGATTAATTAGTTAAGTTTGGAAATTGTGTCCCTGTTTGTCTAGCAAGTTAATTATACTGAAGGCAAAATACGAGTATCACGCTATGCAACCAAAATCATGAGGAATGCAGCCCCTAAATTTCGTCAACACTATATTCAGCCAGAAGTTTTAATTATGAACAAACATGTCGCGATTTGGTTTGTTTCGGTTAACTTCTCTTTATAAACGGTTTATAAAGGCAAGTCTATCATAACCAGGTTTGTTCGCCTCGGTAGCGTGGTGGTAGAGTGTCTGCCTCAGGTCCCGAGTTGGAATCTCGGCCAGGGTGAGTTACCTAGATAAAGTTTTATTCGGGATTTTTTCTTATCCTGAAAGACGAATGTTGGGTAATTCTAAGCTCTATGGAGCCTGCGCTCATTTGAGCATCATTTCACCCATTTCATTCATCGTCCGATGTGATTTAACGTTGGAGGACGTAAATTACAACGAAAAAGTAAGAAACCAGATTTGCAACATAGCGCTTAGAAGGTCACTCATCTATGAACACCACAAGCCAAAGCTCACAAATTGAAGCAATTCAAAATTAAATTGCAGTAGCGCTGTTTTAAATTTTATTTCTTTTTTGGGAGTAATAGTATAAGGTTTTCATTAAGAAATAGTCTAAATATCACAAGACTTTCTGCTCATTGCCAATAATTCATAAGTAATCCTACCATCTCCATGCTAATAGTGTTTTGGGGTGTTTTGTACCTACTTGACCTTGTTCAAAATGATCTCTCCAGTTCAGTTAATAGACTGGAAACGACAGGGGCTTCTGCGGTCTGTATAGCCGTCTGCCTGTGGCCTGTGGCCTCCTGTACTTCCTCTCCTTCAACGCTTCCTCCCAGGAGGGTAGGTCACTATTGCGTATGTCCACAATCTATGTAGGCCTTAATAAGTGGGTTGTGTCACTGTAGTGGTGGAGAAAAGGGGCTTCACTCATAAAGGGTAGAGACCAGGATCTCCATTGTCAGCTGAGGATAATTAGAATTCCAAAATAACAATCAAATCTCAATTTCACTACCTTTTTGTATTTCTAAGGACCCTTGCTTATATTATTGTATGCATTTCACTTCCCTTAAGCTTGATACCGACCAATCAAAGTAATTAAAACCATTTTATTTATAATAAAAATGAATAAACAATATAGTAGATTTGATACATTATATTTGTTTTTGGCAGACCTTAACATTCAGTGGAGTAAAATTTATCGAACGGTGAATGAAGGGAATAATTGAAATTAAGCTCAAATGACTAGGGTTCACATCCATCTTTTTAGATAAAGGAAAACCTCGATGTAAAGCTTACCCAGCTAACTTATCAAAACCAGATTTTAGCTCTTGAATGTTAGGCAAATTGTTTGTAGCGGGAAAGTTTTTTGCGTTCTTAAACGTTGCTTGAAATTAAGCTACTCATATATGTGTTACGTTCCAGTTTTTTTGTTTTTAATTTCCCATATTGTTCACTAACTCGTATAGAAGCTGCTATTCCGAAAACTAAACTTTAGGTTGACGGCACATTGTTTCCAGTTTAGATATTCACTAAAGAAAGTAAAAAAGCTATTTTAATGCGGGTCATCATGGATCGAAAAGTATTTTTGACTCATATAGTTTAGAACATAATATCTAAATGAAATACTTATGGGTATTGTATATAAATTAAGCAGAAGCATAAACCATTACTATAGCGATAAACTACGTTTATTATATTCTGTATAATTCGTTACTCACGGAAGTTAATTATATGCTGGTTACATATAAATACAGTATTAGGAATTCCCGTTAACACTTGCATCTATGATTTATGAAGGCGCATTACAGTTAATATTTATAAACAGCCTGTTTGAATTGCGTGTTTTCTCTATAGAAAACATCAACAGCATTTGAATTTATTGTTGTACATAAAAGCTAAATGCGAAAATTATAATACTATAATTAATTTCAGAGTATCAATAAAATGTCAAATCGCATTTACTGCATGCTGTCAGTCGTCCATCGTAATGGAAATCCATAATACGATATGCATGGCCGAAAACTCTGATGGAATGCAAGCCTGGATGGAAAGCGTTGGTGTAAAAGAAATCAAATATTTCTAAAACAAATTTTACGTAAACAAAAATAGAGTAACTTCTACATTAAATATTTGTTAAAATTAATTGTGGACTGTAGATATTGTGACTTTGTGGGTTCGTATAATTAAAAGTCCGAGTTGCAGAAATTCAAAACGTTCTTTATTTGCGTAGAAATACACTCACAATAGCAGCATTACGTCACATACACAATTTACAATTTTCCAAGGTCGTTGACCACAACAAAACACCAGTTTCAATAACAGATCTCGTTACGTCACTGTTTACAACTGTCCTTACATCTGTTTTCTATTGTCCACTGGAGTGTCACAATCTCTTATATATACCTCATTTATAATTCGAGATTCTTCTCTAACAATCAAGAAATCGAATGTTCTGTAACACGTCACCAGACACAACATGAATGTTCTAGACGCGTAAACTTATCTGTGTCGGCCAGCCTTTTATCTCCGGGCTATCTTTATCTGCAGGCTCTTTGTGTATACAAGCTGCGCTATCATAAATAATGGGTTCGGGACAGTATATAAAAATACTTGTTTTTCTCCTTCCTTACTATATACCTGAGTTATCTTTCTGTATTCGATTGAAGAACTGACATCTATATTTCACTGGAATACACATTTTGAGTTCCCAAATCATGTCTTTCCTTACCCATTTGAAGCATAACTTAGAAGATAATGTATTTTATTCCGTCAAAAAAACTGGTGTCTAGATTCCACCTAAAATAAACACCCCCCCCCCCCCAATAAAAACATTTTAGCAGACAAACGTATGTGTATGAACAGAATAATTCAAAAACGAAAACTTTGTATTTAAGTTTTATACCTTCCAATTAGGTATTCGAAAAGCTGAACTATTCTTTTCATGGATTTTTCGTTGTATTTTATTTTCACAAAAGTTGATAAAATATCCGTTTAAGCTATTTTCATGATACATTAAACGCATTTATATCTGAATATTCTAAAATAGTCTATGAATGCCCGCCTTGGTAGCGTAGATGGTAGCGTGTCTGCCTCACGTTCAAGAGGTCCCGAGTTCGAATTTTGGTCAGGGTGAGTTACCTGGATAAGGTTTTTTCCGGGGCTTTCCCTTATCTGAAAGAAGAATGTCGGGTAGCTCTAAGCTCCATGGACCCCGGACTCATTTGAGCACCATTTCACACATTTCATTCATCGTCCGATATGACTTAACGTTGGAGGACGTAAATTACAAAAAAAAAAAAGTTTATGAATACCTCTTTATTTTGAACCACTTTTGTAGAAATTGACAAACTGAAAGAAACTGACAAAATCTTACTATCTAAAAAGGTAGTTCCTCTTGATGCTCACAATTTGTAAGTATGCATTTACTATATATTGTGACTTTGTGGGTTCGTAGAATTAAAAAGTTCAATTTGCCGAAATTCTAAATGTTCTTTATTTGCGTAGAAATACACTCAGTAGCAGCGGAATTACATCACATATCACAATCTACAGCACCAAGGTCGATGACAATAACAAACAGCTCTCATTACAACACCAACACAACTCACTCTAGTTTTACAACACACACTCAGCTGTTTACTGCTTGCCTCACTGTTTTACAACTTGCTACTCAACTCCCGGCGAGTCGTCGCCTCTTTAAATACCTCACTGATAATTTCTAGATTATTCTAAAATAAACCAGAACCCGAACAGTCTCTATCAGTCAAGAAGTAACTAGAAATTTCCATTTATCTGAGTTTGTTTGCTTCGGCAGACCCCTATCCGCGTGTTATCTTTATCTGCAGGCTATTTGTGTATACACTGCCCGCCTATCAGTTCTTCGTGTAAACAAGCCGCGCGATCGTAGATACGGGTTCGAGACAATGGGATGGCTCAGGTGGTTTCGTCTGTAGCACGCATTCAGGAGGTCCGGGTTCAATACCTGTGACCGGCGTATCTGACCCTTGGGCTCTTCGGGGTTTCTCTTGCTTTATTGAATCCCCAATTTCCTGTACCTCCATTTCACCTATATTATCATTTCATGCCGTCTCACATCTGATCTCTTTCAGGGTAGAAGTGTCGGCGGGTGCCTCGGCGATGCATGGCAGAATGATGTGCTCCTGGTAAACACCTTCGTCCTCCGATGGGACAGTGTCCATTCTGCGGCCTAGTGGGCCAATTCAGGATCGCGATCAGCAGTACATCGCTTGTGTAAGCCTGCCGGAAGTTTTCCGAGCTCTGGCGTAGGGACCTCCCAGCTGGTGGACTGTATCGGGGTCACGGTAGGAGGGATGCCAGTTGTACTGGGCTGCTGGGGAGTTTCAAGCTGGTAAACGGTAGGATCCTGCCCTCTGCACTACAGTTACTTCTTGGGTTCTGCCGCCGTCTGTCTCTTCTCGCTTCATCCTTCCTCCCGGGGATGCCCCATTTGGGCCATAGGTACAAAAGATCAATCTGCTCGACGTGTCGAATATATTATTCGTCATTAATAGTTTAAATATTCAGGTATTTAATGCTTCTTTCAACTCATTCTTGTATTTTTTCTTTCTTTCTCGTGTTCATACTAAAGAGAACAGTATTTCAAACCCTTATGCAGAAAATTCCTATTACTGTAGCTTGTGATATTGTTATTACAGCTACAACTAAATGTGTAAAGTGATACAGATTTTGACAATAACAAGAAGAAATAAAAGAATGTCGTTTTAATGGAATAATTTATAGAGTAGTATAAACCGTCATGTGAACGCCATACATTAGATATGCTCTTCGAATTCAGATCGAGAATTTATTGAAATATTCAATCTTTCTCTGCGAAGTCTTATTTTCAAAACGACTAACTTTCTGCAAACCTTAGAGGTACAACCTTTATATTACTTTTCTTACTCTCTCTCTCTCTCTCTCTCTCTCTCTCTCTCTCTCTCTCTCTCTCTCTCTCTCTCTCTCTCTCTCTCTCTCTCTGCCACTACATTAAATAACCTTCCACCAGCATAATAGCTAGAGCTAGCAGTAGTTCCAAGCCGACCACAAATCAATAAGAAATATTCCACTGATACTGTAATATCCAGTTTTGCTCTTTTCTTCAAGAGCAGGAATAAATGAAACCTAAGTAAACATCAAACTAACCAGAAAGCAAACTACGCTATAAGTAATACTTTATAAAACAGACACAGAAAAAGCTAACAAACTGTACTATTACCTGAAAGGTTACTACGGTAAAACTTCTTTTAACTGTCTGTACCTAACATATTGCTTCTTTTTCACTTCCTCTGACACGTACTTACACCTGCGTAAAATATAAAAATTATAAACACTGATTTCGATAGTTGGACGTCTCTTATGCTCCTAGGATTCCATTTTCTTAAAAGTAAATGATTGGGTGTGTGTGTGTGTGTGTGTGTGTGTGTGTGTGTGTGTGTGTGTGTGTGTGTGTGTGTGTGTGTGTGTGTGTCAAATGTCTGATAAACTTCACGTTTAATTCCGGCCTCTTTTAAGAGAGATCTATAGCAATTGTTTTGCATTCAACTCCGAAAGAAAAAATTAATATTTTCAAGTTCCTCTCGGGAAGCAAGTCAGATAAAAAGACGATTAGAAATCGACGTTTCGGGAGCGTGCATCTCTCCCATCACCGGGATATTTATTCAATGTTATAACCACAAATGAATCACTGGATATAACACAAATATAAACAAAGACAAAATACTATACAAATTCGCATTATTGGACAAAAGACTGTTTTCAGTAAATTAATTATCATGTCAGGAGATGGCGTGAGTACAGAAAATTAATTGGGTCAAAGAAACGTAATTACTTAACTTAATTATCAAGCTGTATAGACCTGTGCTTCTTAAGTCAACGGATTTCCATTTAAGACCGGTTTCCAAGAGGAGCTGAACTGGAACTCAGCTCCTCTCAGAGGAAATCGCCAAAGCCTCCTTAATTCTCCGCTCCCAGTAACTGTTGCATTTTGCCAAGATGGACGTCTCCCGAAAGTTTGATCTATGGTCCAGACTTCTCAGGTTGCATTAAACGAATTCTCCGTTCATGTTCCTTTATTCTGGTAGCGATGGTCCTTCCGATTTGTCCTATACACAAATGTGAATATATATGTGAATATATGTGAATATATGTGAATGTGTCCCACATTCACAGGGTATGCTCAAAGTACACTCCCGGAACTTGGAAGTCCAGTGTGTCTTTCACAGGTGTCAATAGATGTTTAATCTTCGGAGGTGGCTTGTGGATTGTCCTGATGTATTTGGTGAGAACTCTGCGATTCTGTCGGGATGCAGGCTGTAGCGGTAGGCTTATCTGACGCTTGCTGTATTACAGGTTTCCCTTTCCTAGCTTTTGTGATCGAGCTTTAACGTCATATTCGGAGTAGCCGTTTTGACGAAAGTGAGTCTCAGGTGCTGCAATTCCTGTTCTAAGTGGCCGGGATCAGAGATAGATAAAGCTCTGTGGGCCACTGTATTGAGAACTCGCAGTCACTGAGATGTATGATGGAAACTATGAGCGTTCAGATAGAGATCGGTGTGTGTAGGCTTGCGGTATACAGCATGCCCCAGTGTACCGTTGCTGTTTTCTGAAACAAGAATGTCCAGGAATGGAAGAGTTCCATCCTTCTCCACTTCCATGGTAAACTGTGTTTGAGATGCGCAAGAAAGCTAGGCAATGTGTCTGATCCATATGGCCAAATTAAAAAAGTGTCGTTCACGTATCTATAGAAATGAGATGGTTTAAGTGGAGCTGTTGCAAGTATTTCATGTTCTAGGTGTTCAATACAGAAATTAGCTATAGCTGGTGACACATGGGAGCCCTTAATTAAATGTAGTAATATTGATTAATATTGTTAATTATATTCAAAATAAATAAATAGTGTTTAATTAATGTTGTTTATTTGTTTTACGATGTTACTTAAAATTTAACATCATTTAAAGAATGTTTAAAGTATTATAAGTTTAACTTTAAGTTTAGAAATTGAAATTATAAAAAATAAATAAGACGCTTTTATAGGTTGCTACAAATGATGTAGTCAAAGAGAAACATGTGGTTGACATGGGAAGAAAAGGAATCAATAATCTTTCTCAGAAGAGCGACGCGTAAGAATAAGTGTGACGTAGTAGAAGATTGACATAAAAGAGAATAATTTTGACGTCGAAGAGAACAAACACGTGCGTAAGTGTGTTAATAATTTAATAAAATATTTGTGCTAAGAGAATAATTTTCATACAAAGACGCGTGGTCTTTAAGCTTGACTTCATGGAGTAAAGACGTAAAAAAGTATTAGCTTGGTCATTTATCGAAAATGAGCGCTTAAAGAGTGAATACGATGAGAGATTCTGAGTTTATTTGTGTTATAACTTCTGGTGTTAATTTAAATAACAATTAAAATCAATATATTAAGAAATCCAGTAATTTATTTTATAGTGTGAACCAATTCTGGAGGAGAAGAAAGACATCTGTCAGAGACTACGCCTTGGAAAAGAATCATCATCTTACTGTTGGGAATTCATATTTTAAATTAACTTAAAACCAAATTTGACTAACCCAAATTAAAATGTTTAAAACTCCTTCAAATATCATCACAACTTGGCAATTCATTTATCTCCGCATCAGGATTTGTAGTGAATAAAAATGCCATACATTAATTTAACATTTCCAGATCAACAGATGAAGAATATCAAAAAGCTAATTTTTGGGTTTTAAATCTTTAAGTTCAATTATTTAAGAACTGTTTTCGTAAAGAATTTCTTTATCTGAATGAAATTGGAAGATATAAAAAGACAATTTAAGAAAATTCTTAGCTTAGCAGCAGGTTTGCACTTTTCTTAGCTCCCTACCTGCTATAAATATTGTATATATGTATGTTAAAAGTGTATTAAAAACGTATTTAAAAAAATTTTAAATGTATTTTGACTTTTAACTAAAAGCAAACTGTTTTATGAAAAGTAGATAATCATAATTTTAGATGATTTAATATTGCGAATTTTAATAGTGTATGTTCCTCAACCAGAATAAGCGTTTTTATTAACTTTTGTGACAATGTACAACAAGTTCACTTTCATGTAGTTAAAGAATAAAGATGTTTGATGTTGCTGTTAAAAGGTTATAGAAAATTTGTAGTTATCAACCATATTTGTATTTATTTTATCCCACCCGTTACTGGAAGAACAAGTGAATTTTGTTTCCTTTATCCCACTCTTTGATTTAAAATCCTAGTTTTCTTATGTCGCTTCTCCATAGCAACGGTGTGTTTTAAGTATCTGTAGTAAAATAAGAAGCAAAGTAGGTATTACACAATTACATTCATTAATGTATACTCTTTGACATTTTTACTGATTTCACTGTCACAAGTTCTCACTGTCGATTCCCTAATGCTATTACTTAAATCTTTCACTGTTACTGTTCACTGTTATTTCTCTTAGGCTTCATTGACATTTTATCAGCTTCGCGAAATGAAATACATGCGGAACAACTTCATCTTCGGGTGGTTTATGTTTTGAAGTCTGGAACACAATAAGCTTCTAACATTTTGAAGAAACAGCACTCGCCGAGCCTGACAAAAGTCATCACAGATTGACTTGTAAGTAGAGCCGCACTTGATGTCGCATCAGAAAAGCTCACACTAACTCATTCGCGAGAGTGCTCGCTTACACAGATGTAAGCGATGGGCAGAGCACTTATCATCGGGCCAGTGGTCGATCGGTGCTTTGTCCCATAGTAATTTAGGTGAGCTGCGTAACAATGCATTCGGCAAATAAAGCAAGAAGCCAAAGAAGCATAAGTTTTATAACAGAGCACTTGACACGCTCTTCAATATCAATTTCTTGTTTAAGCTTTCATAAATTAGAAGCATATGTAACAGGAATTTTAAAAGCAAAACAACTCACATTTTTTAAAAAATAAATACGAAAATGCAATATAAAGAATAGTTCGATAGTATAAAAATTTAGAATACTATTTGAATATTGGAACAGTAAAAATCGTAGTCATTCTACACAGAAGTTTCTAATTTAAATGTGCAATAACAGAATCAAATTTATCTGATTTATACTGATCAAGATCAATTGGTCGTATACGCTTTTCAAGTTAAATATTAAAGGAGCATTAACTTTCAGGCCTAAAATGTTAGTTAAAAGGGTTGTAATGCGACAGTCATGTAAGTTTCTTCATTGATGTTGAATCATAATATCATATATTTCCACGAGCAGTCTTATACATGAGAAATGAAGACACAATTAACCTAGCAGATAAGAAAGGTAACATGCCGCTAACCATTTACTTCCTTCGTAAGCATACATATTGGATAAAATAAATAGTTCTGAATATATAAGAATTTAATGGAATGAGTGCTTCAATTACACCACATAACCCAGAATGAGAAAATGTCACGTTTGTTGAAAAAGTTGACATCTGAAATGTTTTAGAACAGAGTTAATTACTTTAACTAGTGGAACAATAAAGTTATTGGAGGGTAATAATTTTCTAGTTAAAGATACAGAATTACACAGAATCCTAGCACAAAAAGCTGTAAGGATTGGATTACGCTACGGACTCGGCACGGAACTCCAGTCTTTATCGACTGTATCTACGCCCAAAGTGGGGCGTCTCCGGGAGGAAGGATAAGGCGAGAGGAGACAGGGCTGCTGTTCCAGAGAGTTACAACAGTGCAAATGGCAAGGTCCCTACAATTGATCAGTTGTAAACTCCCCTGCAGGCCATACAGCCGACATCCCATCGTGGTCCTGAAATGGCATACTAGGGCGACACGGAGACTATCCTACCAAAGGAGGAAGTGTTTACCAGGAGCACATCATCCGGCCATGCAGCGCCAACACTCTCGCCGACACTTCTATCCTGAAAGAGACCACCAGATGACAGACGATGTGAAATGATAATGAAGATGATATGGAGGGACAGGAAATTCAGGAGAAGTAATTAACCTACCCAGCGTTCGTCTAGAGACACAAGAAAACCCCGAAGAAAACTATTCTTGAGGTACGTCGGCCACGGGAAGTGAACCCAACCTCCTGAATGCGGGCCACAGACGAAACCGCCTGAGCCATTCTGCACTGTAAGAAACTGTAACTGTTTAACTATTAAATCTTCTAACTTCTGAGGTTTAAGTAGTTTACATTTTGAAACAACCGTTTATTTTTTTTTTTCTGTAATTTACGTCCTCCAACTTTATGTCATTATGTCATATCGCACGATGAATAGGTGAAATTATGCTCAAATGAGCCCAGGGTCCATAGAGCTTAGAGTTACCCGACATCCCTCTTTCAAGATAAGGGAAACCGCTGGAAAAACCGTATCCAGGTAACTAAACCTGACCGAGATTCGAAATCGGGACTTCTTGAACGTGAGTCAGACAAGCTACCGTCTATGTTACCGAGGTGGGCGTTTCCGTTATAAGTCGTAGAAATACTATCGAACACTTACCTTGCTACACCACAGAATCTGGAAATTAATTGTTCTTTCACACTGGCCGTGTGTAGGCTGAATTGTGGAAACGTAGATTCAGACTGAAAAATTCAATGCCATAGCCGGGATTTGAACCATGGATCTTCTGGTCTCTGTCCAGCCACTCTAACCATTGAGCTACTATGGTCAACGTGCCGATATGACATTAAATTCTCCAACTGACTGGTGTTTTTCCCGGTAAACCACTTAGGAGTTCTCATAAGCACAAGAGACAACTACCTTAATGGCGACTTACAACATGTAAGTACTTTAAGGCCCGGGCTTTATAGTTAACCACTATTAGGTCAATTAATGGAAATTAATTGTTCTTTCACACTGGCCGTGTGTAAGCTAAATGGCGGAAACGTAGAGTCAGACTGAAAAATTCAATGCCATACGAAATACGAGGCAGTTGCAGAATTTAATGCCATATCAGAACGTTGGCCATAGTAGCTCAATGGTTAGAGCGGCTGTACGGAGACCAGAAGATCCGTGGTTCAAATCCCGGCTATGGCATTGAATTTTTTAGTCTGACTCTACGTTTCCACCACAGAATCTGTATAACCCAAGTGTGGTTCTTCTATACCAATAATTGATCATAGTTAACATTTCTGTAAGATTGTAAAACGCGAAGAAAAAGACGCACATTTTAAAAATATATAGTCTTCCCACCTACTTTATCATCTCCACTAAAATTCCTACTTAAAGTTGGCGAAATTTATAACTTCTCATTCGCCTTCGAAATTACAATTTTCACTAAATTATTAAGAATCTTGTTCCTCTTCTGATTTTCACAATTTTTGTTAACGTGATTTAGTTACTTTCTGACTTCTGGACATAGCTAACTTCGAATGTAGCTTGAATTAATGACTTTAATGATGACGTGATTTGACTAGAAGCTAATTACCTTTAGCTACACAGGTGTAACTAATTGCTTGTTCCTGTACTTCTAAGTGCATCGCTAATGACTTATCCGCTAACAAAGTTAGTGTCATGCTTTTACATGATGCACTGACATAACATGCGGAAGTTATTTATTACAATTATTTATTTTCCTGTCATTTTTTATGAAAATACATATGAATTATACCATTCAATAATTCAGGTATCAAGTTTAGCTGTACTTATGGGCCTTGTCTCCCTGAACTATTTGATCCCTGACTCTTAGTAAAGGTCCTCAGATTTATGCTCTAATTATTTTCATAACAGCTGAAAGTATGAATTTAAATGTTTAGATTCCTCAAGAAAGACTCCCGCCGTAGCTTTGTCACAAAAGGCAATAAACAAAGTATACTGTAATGTTTGTCTAAGGCGACGTGGAGAGAGTACAAACCACGAAAGGCGTGGCAACACGTGTGTTTGTATGTTTTACGCCTGCCGGCGGTGTGTATTCCGATTCTCTGGCCAAGGACATTAAGGAAATTACAGAAATTATACGAAACTTCTGAAATATCTCTCCAACTTATCTCCTGTTGTATCTTCGGGCATTAGAGTTTGCTGACTCTGGTTTTATTAATACTTTCAGGAAAACCTAGTCCCCCAATGAAAGTAATAAACCCTTTCTGAGGTTACGAGCTATCAATTCGCAAAAACATTAGAGACGTAGCACCGAGTTTTCAATCATATTAAGTTACCAAGGGAAGATGTTTCAAGATGTAAATCACAGTTTTGTTTCATTTGAAAAAGAGAAAAGATATTTCTCTCTATCTCTTAAATTGTCATTACTACAAAATCTATACCCTCCTCTAAATATGATATTATAATCTCCACATTAATGTAGAGCCTTGCAATCTGTCAATAAGAATTTCAGCAATATTCCAAGCTAGAAATATTTTTCCATTTATTTATCCCTCAGCTTATTGCATCATCTGAACGGAACTGCGTACTCAAACAGCATCCTTAAACCAAAACGAATTCGATAATCAAAGCCGGAATTTTATAAGTAAAATATCCGGAGTTCCTAGAGCAAAAATCCTTGTCAATATTATTTCATATAGTAGTGATTCGGCGAATTGGCTCCATGGCATCATGTGATACTAGCATTCTGGAGCTCCACTGCCCACTGAGACCTTGGGTTTCGTAGTTTTTCCTGCTGGACAGCTGAATACTGGATTACTTTCCCCTAATTTATATTTCATTGTATTTGATAGAGAGAGTCAACATGAAAAATTCAATGCCACGGCCGAGATTTGAACCACGGATCTACTAATTTCCGTCCGGTTGCTCTAACTCATTGAGCTACTATGGTCAACGTGCCGTCCTGAGGTTAAATTCTCCATTTGATTCATATATTTCCCCGGTAAACCACTAGGGGCTCTCGCATCCAAGATATACCGTTTGTGGCGACTTACTATCATCAGTACTTGAGTCCCAGGCTTCATCATTTATCTCTTATTATTTTAGTTAATTGATAGAAATTAATCATTTTTTCATACTAGCCATATAAAGGCTAAGGTTTCCTTGTCAAGATGCAGGTATGCTTTCAGGTTTCATGGCATCAGGCTGTGCCGGACAGATGGTGCTGATGTTTGCTCCAACGAAGGAGCATTTGCTGTGAACACTACAAGTCTGACTGGTTGCAAAAGTCATTTTATCATGCTCTCAGAATTTGAGAGCAATTTTGAAACTTCTGAGTATCTGTTGGGCCTGTCCACCTGAGCCTGTTGTGTTTATCCCTGCCTACTGGAGGTTGATATCAATATTTTTAATAATTAATAATACATACATAGACACGCTCACATTTACATACCACATTTTAGGCATACTGAGAAACATCCGTGTTAAATATAAATATCGTTAGCCTAGCTGCTAATTGAACTCTGTACCGTTGCAATATTGAGATGACCAGGCGGTTTCGACTGTGGCCGGGTTCGATTCCCATGGTCGACCTACCTGACCCATGGGATTTTCGGGGGTTTACCCGGGTCGCTAGGTAGATGCTGGATAGGTTAATGCCATCTCCCGAATTTCCTGTCCCTCCATTTCATATCCATTATCGTTTCACATCATCTCTCATCTGGTGATCTCTTTCAAGGTAGAAGTGTCGGTTGGTGTCTCGTCGGTGCATGGCGGAGTGATATGCTTTGAGAAAAACTACTTCCTCCTCAGATAGGTCGGTTGCCGGTCTCCGCTCCTCTGCTGGGACCATTTCGGGACCGACAGCTCGGATCGCCTACCTGGGACCTTTGGGGCTTGGCTGCTGGACTCGTTGCCGTCCCACAGTAGGGGAGCTTGTCCGTTGTACTGGCCTGTCGGGGAAAGTCTCTATCCAAGTAAACTGTACTGACCCTGCCCTCTGTACTATCGTGGCTCCTTGGTTCGGCCGCCCTCTGTCTTCTTCTCCTTAACCTTCCTTCCTGGGGTGCCCCTCTTGGGGGCATAGGAACAATGGGCCAGCATGGTGGCCTATTACCGAATCCCCTCCGTAATTAGAAATCCTAATCCTAATATTGAGATGCTATATCAATCTCTGTAGTGCTTCTTGGCCAGTTATGGGTTCAACTCAGGTGAACCAGATAAAGAAGTTTGGGAGTTAGGAATGGTCTGTTTTTAAGACAACAGGAAAAACCACTATTGCTGTCCGGCGGAATCGATAAGGCACTAATGTTCGTAATTTCCTTATTAAAAATATTATTTTGTTGCTTAATGACAATTGTATTTAAACCTTAGAAGTTCTTTAATAAAGATGACACTGAATTTGGGGGAGGGGGAATGACCGAATGAAGAATAAATAATGTCATTACATGAATGTAATATATTACTCCAAATTTCAGAATCACGCAAATTTAACAGAAGAATATGACATTTGTAATACTTACGTTAATTCACATCACGATAACAACAGCACAATAAAACGAAAGAAAACTAACTTCAAATGAAATTATTAGAGCGTAACAGATACAAAATGTTTATGCTCATGAGATACACCACTGTGAAAGAGAAAGCGAAACGTGTTTACATGGCGTCCTTTAACACGTTGGAAAGTAAAATGGCATTCCCGCTATCATTGATGCCATTTCTGTTTTATATTCCCGAAAAGCCTAAAATATCTCCTCAGGAAATGGTCATAGAAAAAAGTGGATGTTACAAAAAGTGTTGTAATTATAAATAATGAGACCTGTAACCGGTTTAAATTAATAAAGTAACTCCCCTTCTATCCAATATGCAAATAGTTGAACCTAGACAGGTGCCATAGTAGTTTTTTCAAGGAGGTAAAACGAATCCCACAGAAGAGAAGAAAATGCAGAAAAGAATATATTTTATCACAATAGTACAGAAAACAGTTATCGATTAAAATATAATAGTTCCTTGTAAACTATTATTAGTGCTACAACCGAGCGGGGTGGCTCAGGCGGTTTCGTCTGTGCCCCGTATTTGGGAGGCCCGGGTTCGATTCCCGTGGCCGACCTACCTGACCCATGGGTTTTTCGGGGTTTTCCCGGGTTGCTAGGCGAATGCTGGGTAGATTAATTACATTCCCCAAATTTTCTGTCCCCTCCATTTCATCTCCATTATCAGTTCATATCCTCTCTCATCTGGTGGTCTCTTTCAGGGTAGAAGTGTCGGCGGGAGTCTCGGCGGTGTATGGTAGGATGCTATGCTCTGAGGAAAACTACTTCCTCCTCCGGTAAGTAGATTACCAGTCTCCACTCCTCGGTAGAGACCATTTCGTGACCGTCAGCCAGGGCCCAGGGGCTCTGATCGCCTTCCTTGGGACCATTAGGGCTCGGTTGCTGGGCTCGTTGCCGTCCCGCTGTAGGGAAGCGAGTTCGTTGCCCTGAACTTTCGGGGGAAGTCTCTATCCAAGTAAACTTATGGACCCTTCCCTCTGTACTGTCGTGGCTCCTTGGGTTGGCTGCCCTCTGTCTCCATCGCCATCCTTCCTCCCGGGGATGGAACAATGGGTCCAGCAGGGTGGCCTACGTACCAAATCCCCTCCGTCATGAAATCTCAATCTCAATTGGTACTACAAATAAGTAGGTAGCACATTAAATTCCGTAGCAAGGCGTAAAGTGGTAGCAGCTCCCTAGTTGAAAATACCGAAAATCAATTGTAGTGAGGAATTAAAATCTGATTTACGCTGTCCCCGGATTAAATAATTTCGATGCCTTACATTATAGGAATACTAAATCAGTTATTAAAATAATTTGATTTATACCAACAGTAGGGAAACAAGCTAGGCATCATCACGAGTTGCTTAAAATGAGTGTTATAATCTAAACTGCTTAAAAGTTCCTTTACCAAGAACTACTTCAAGTAAAGTGACATAAAATAAATACAAACATTATTAAATTAATTCTTATCATATTATTACGTGTTAATTTATTAAAGATCTTATGGAGTCCTTCGTTTGTATGTCCCTGTAAAGTAAACAGTGTATCGTTTGTTTTTCTTTTATGGTAGAGATAAATTGGAAATATTAATTAAGTTTTAAGATAAATTCATTGGTGTTTTAAGAGCGACGGAGCCATATAGGTACATGTTCTGTTATTTAAACGTTAATGAACTTATCCTTCAATCAAACTCAGAATAAACTGTGGAGCACTAAAGGTGTTAATGTGAGGTGCAAACATGAAGTTTAACGTCATTCTCGCCACGAATTCCCTGCTAATCATCGTGCAAATTTTAGCCAACTTCCACAAATGCAAATATTAATTCTGCGCTACAGTACGTGCCGCTCACAACAGAAATAGCTTCCTTTATAAACATGGACACAGCAAATAATTCCTGTGTTGGTTTAAATTATGAATCGAACCACTCTCTGCAGCGTATTAAAACTGTTTTCAGAAGGAGACTGGATAACTCGTTAACAACTGTGTACCTTTGAGTTGTTTCATCAAACATTTCAATAGCCCAATTTAACTGAAAAAAGGACCTAGAGGCTATAACAAAATCGTAGAAGCAGATATTTATATAAAGTAAATTTTATCTGTATAGAAATCGCAGGATAGAAGAGAAAAAAATATGAAGAAGTAAAAGTAAAATTAATGAAAATTAATTGTACCTAATAGTGGTCCGAACTATAAAGCCCAGGCCTTAAAGTACTTACAGCATAGTAAGTCGTCATTAAGGTAGTTGTCTCATGTGTTTATGAGAACTCCTAGTGGTTTACCGGGAAAAATACGAGTCAGGTGGAGAATTTAATGTCATGTCGGCACGTTGGCCATAGTAGCTCAAGGGTTACAGCGGGTGGACCGCAACCAGAAGATACGTGGTTCAAATCCCAGCTATGGCATTGAATTTTTCAGTCTGGCTCTACCGTTTCATAAAAGTAAAATTACCTATCATGGAATAGCCCCCGAAACCGAGTCAGAACATGTAGGCTAAGATAGGCCTGCATGCTTCAAACACGAACACTGCTAGAGATGGATGAGTGACATCCGAAGGGAGACCAGATCCAAAAGACGAGTATACAGGGTACCTAACGTGACCAGGTTGAACGCCTCCAGCGCCATTGAGGCCTGTTCGCAAGCTGGGACCTCCTCCACCCTTCCAGGGATCTCAAAGGAAGCCGTTCACAGCCCAACCGATGTCAGGAAGAAATATTCACAAAGCGCACCTTCACCACTCATCTACAACATGCCAAAAATTTTCGCCTAGTGCTTCAAACCTGAAGAAGTTTATAATAAAAGAATTGATAGGTTATGGAAGTGTGAACAGCGAAGTCTTGCTAGAAGAGAAACTACCCCATTATTCACCTACCGACCTGGGGAAAGTACAAAATTATTCATGGTCAGTGGACGATCGCCAGAAATTAAACTCGGATGATGCTAGACTGCCGTGGAGCTATCTAGTTCGGTTATGAACAAGTACGAAGGTGGGTCCAAAAGTAATGCCTCCTGTTTTTGTTTTCTCTTTTAACTGCCAAGACAAGTGAATCCAATTTACATAGCTTGAAAACTACAACATTGACGATTAATTTGCCACAATTCAGTATAATCTCCGTCCTTTTCCACAGTTTCGGTCCACCTTTTAACTAGGGCATGTATTCCAATGTGGTAAAACACACGGTCTTGACGCACGGGCGTTTTCACAGCCTCCTCATCTTCAAAATGAATCTCACGATGAGCTTCCTTTAGTGGCCCGAACAGATGGAATTCTGATGGTGCCAGGTCAGTGCTGTATGAGGGGTGAGGTAAGACTTGTCATCCCAATTTCTCAATTTCTGCAGTGGTGTAACGGCTGGTGTGTAGTCTGGCATTGTCATGCAAAAGAAGAACATCCGCCTTAGTTTCTGTTGGACGAACTCGGCGAAGACGTGCTTTCAGCTTTTTGAGAGTTCTGACCTATTGGACAGAATTTATTGTACAATCTTGCTCCAAAAACTCAATCACAAGCACACCCTCTGCATCCCAAAACACTGTCACCATAACTGTACCTGCCGACCGCTAGTTTTGAACTTTTTTTCTTCGGTGACGTTGTGTGATGCCATTCCATTGACTGCCTTTTTGATTCAGGTTCAAAAAAATGAACCCACGTTTCGTCTCCAGTAACAATTTTTTCCAGAAACTCCTCTCCCTCCAAATTTAAGTGCTGCAAGTACTCGGAGGCTATTGTTTTCCTTGTTTCTTTTTTTGGGCGGTTAACATTCTTGGTACCCAACGTGAACAAACTTTTGAGTAACCCAGCTGTTGAATAATCGTCATTACACTGCCTTTACTGAGGGAGGTAATGCGACACAATTCACCTGTTGTTACCCGGCGATCATCACGAATGATGTCATGGACTCGCTGAACGTTGCATGGAGTCACTGCAGTCACCGGCATGCCGTTTCGCTTTTTATCTGTCAATGGTGTTTGCCCTTCAGCTTCGTTACAGCGACAAACCTATCGTCTAACAGTGCTGACATCCACCGTTGCATCAGCATACACATTTTTTAGCGTTTCGTGAATGCGAATTGGCGTTTCACCTTCCGCAGTCAAAAATTCAATCACAGAACGCTGTCTAATATGAATGTCGATGTCAGCCATTTTGCAAGAGGGTGCAGTGCTGCCACCTGTTGACTTAGGAAGTTACTAGTGCAGGGGATTGGAGAAGAAGGTTTGAGGAATTGTGCCAAATTCAAAGTTTTCACATAACTTACTTATTTAAGGGAAAAAATAGGAGGCATTACTTTTGACGCACCCTCGTAAGAGATAATGCTCGATATTTTGAAACAAATTTTAAATCTTTTATTCCATTTATATCATAAGGAATATAAATCTCTGAAAAAGCAACCGTGAAATTCAAATCTCTAACAAAGGGGGGATAACGTACCTATATAAGAAGGTAATAAATAGCGTTGATTGCTTAAGTGCGGTCACTTAGTGAGGGAAAAAGTATTTAAAATCACCTAAACTGAGCTGCTTAAATATCCGTCTATCTTTTACAATTTATGGCCCAAGCTAATAGAGAGATTGGCATCGGACATTTGGTGAGAGAAATATAAACAAGATAAACAAGTAAAACTAGCACTGTCATAAAGAGAAAACACCAAAATCGTCAACAGATAACCGAAATCTTCTGGAATTTTCCCTTCTCCTCACCTCCAGAGCATCCTAGAATGTTTTGTGGAAAGTTGCTTGCAAGTACGTTTCTTATGAGTCTTCAAGTATGGTTTTACAAGTGATCTTTTGGTAATAATGTGATTACAGCGAATCTGCTACCGCAAGAGATTAGAGACGAGTGAAGTGGACCAAAGAAGAGGCTGCCTTGCTTGTATTTAATTATGTTGCTATGTCACAGAGTAAAGTGAAGTAAGAGAAAATTTAACTGGAACTGTGGTAAAGTGACAGTGTGAACGAAGTGAAGTTACAGCGGTTTTTTTTTTTTTTTTTTTTTTTTTTTAATTTACGTCGTCCATCTTAAGTCATACCGGACGATGAACGGGTGAAATGCAGCTCAAATGAGCCCAGGGCATATAGAGCTTAGAGTTACCCGACAGTCGTCTTTCAGGATAAGGAAAAATCCCAGAAAAGAACTTATCCAGGTAAGTCACCCTGACCGAGATTCAAACTCGGGACCTATTAAACGTGAGGTAGACACTCTAGCGTCTACGCCACCGAGGCGGGCGTCACAGTGAATGTTGAACTGGATCACATAGTGGTGTAACAATGAAAACTCAGTGAAGTGATTGTTAACTTGACGAAGTAGCAGTACACTGACTTAATTTATCCTCCCTTTAGTAGTCTTTGTGATAACTAGGGTTGCTAATTAATAAAAATTAAAGCCAGAACGAAAGACTATAAACTATTACTGGAAGTTCGTAGGTTTCAAACCATTCGCTTTCCTTACACAGTCCGTTGGTGTTTTCATTTAGCAGTCAGAGCGTGTTTACTTGTTCGTCAGTGTCTCATCATCGCTAGTGTTTACATTCTTTATATTGAACAATGAGTATAAATAATTTGAAGCCCACTACTTGACAATTCCAATGCCTGGCGATAACCACTGCTTTGCAGTTGAAAGATCTCACCCATTCATTTTCAAAATAAGACTTTTCATTTCGAAATTTCCGAATGGTATATTTTGCCCTATTCACAAATACTTACTTTTGAAATTAAAAGTAAAAGACATTTCCTTCCAAATTTTCATTACTTTATACATTAATTAAATTGTATTAATTTACATTCCCTAAAGTTTGGTACTAATTATACGGTAATCATCTAACATTTAGCAGTCATTGAAGGTGCGGTCATTTTTCTTGTGCATACATGATTTCTGAAAGACAGCTTGCAGCTTTAGAAAATAGTAATAGTAATAGTACATGCTTAATAGATGCAAATGAGAGAAACATAATATTTGCAATTTAAAATTTAAAATAATGTCACTATAGTTGTTTCAAACAAAATTGTTTCATTGTTTCCTGCCTACAGGAATTCATAAGTGGCCTGCGCCATTACTTTCTCTGCCACTATGTACATATTGTGTGTTTCAAATGGGAAGAGTTCTCGCCTGTAGCGAATCAGATGCGTTAGAGCCTTCACCGTTGCCACCTCGTTACCCCCACTCTTTTTATATTTCCCTCTCTCTCTCGCTCACTTGTGAATCTTGTTGGTGCTAGACGTAAGGGAACGCAAACTGAATTTTCCAAAGTTTTATAATAATACAGTTGTTGAAACTTCAATTGCAATATGGATGCTCGTATATTACGCAAATATTTTAAATATTTAGTTTAAAGTTAATTATAATGTATGAATTACTTATTTTTCTAATCCAACGAAAATAACAACGGTGCATCCGTATATCCGTATATCGTCATTGTCATTGTCTTCAACGTCTGAGTATTGCAAATGTATGATGATAGGTTCCAAAATCTCGTTACGTGCTGTTTCTTTCCAAAAGTCGCCTTCTTTTAGTTTACCTGATGTCTCATGCAGTTCTCCCAGTCTTGTTGTGTTCCTTGTCAATTTCTTCGTGAATAAGTCGCTCAACCTCAGTCAGTTTAAAAGTATTATTTCTGTTTGCAACATAATTTGAGCCCACATTAACTCAATTGGATTGTTCTAGCAGTAGTACGGGGGGGAGAAGGTGGATCGCGTCTCATTGATCCAGCTGATACACTTTTTCATGGAAGAGTAACTGAATAATGCTGCTTTGAACTCTAGAGTAAATAGAGATTACGAACCATTCATAAACAAAGATATGAGACCACACACGTTCTGCGAGACAAGCAAGAAGTGTATCGTTTCCTCTCATCGAATTTAACGAACACCTTGGCTTATTCAAAGCACATATTTCTTTTACCACGTCATGCCATATGTTTAGGTTTCAGTTCTGAGTAATTTCAAATATACGTTCACGCATACATGCCAGCCAATAATGATATACATTACAGTGCTTACGTCGCAATGCATTGTTATGACATAATGGTATCTACTTTATTTATTTGTATTAGGAAAACTACTTGAGCCTAAAATATGCAGTTTTTACGGTTATGTTAAATATATTACTCTCTCCTTCCTCATGGATCAGTTTTTGCAAAATATGAATTTTTTTCTTAGCGCGAATAGTATTTATTAGAGATTGATTAGTTTGCCGCTCTTCACACACCACTTAGCGGGAATACAATACAACACCGCAGTACTCCGATTGGTTGCTCACCTAGTAGCGCTCAAGGACAAACACCTTCTCATTTGAAACATATAATAGTATTGCATTCCACCCATCTGTTTTGAGATCTCCTAAATTCAAAGGTCTTTGTGTGTGCGTGTGTGTTTGTGTGTGTGTGTGTGTGTGTGTGTGTGTGTGTGTGTGTGTGTGTGTGTGTGTGTGTGTGTGTGTGTGTGTGTGTGTGTGTGGTGTAAACACCAAGGTATTTAAGAAATTCTGCAGCTTTAAAATACCATTTACCAGGAAAAATTATTAAAATTCTGAAGTTCTCTAAAAATGTATCAAACTATGACCAATATGGTATATATAAGTATTTTTATTTGAAAAATAAAATTTACCTATATGTTGAACTTTTCTTGAATAATTCCTCTTAATTTTAAGCAATCCTATGTAACTGGCACTCGTTAAGCGATTGATGATATCGTGTTGGAAAAAAAATGCATATCCTTTTAAAACACATAATTTTTTTTTTTCATTTAATTTTTTGTGGCATAAGCCAAGGTTAACTTCACAATTTAAGTCTTGTCGATATTCAGTTGTTTTCCGTGATTGCATGGAAAGTATTGAACTTTAGGCGAATATATAACCTCCACCGGGAAATATAATGAGTCAATTGGAGAATTAAATGTCAGGAAGGCACGTTGGCCATGGTAGCTCAAGGGGTTAGAGCGACTGGACGGAAATCAGTAGATCCGTGGTTCAAATCCCGGCCATGGCATTGAATTTTTCAGTTGGTTCTAATTAATTAAAAAAATCACCCATATACCGGAGTAATGTATTTAAAAGGATTAATTCTTTAAGGATTAATTCCTCAATATAAATTTATATTAAAAATATTCAGGATAAAAAATCTTGGTAATTAAGTACTTACAATAGTAAGTCGCTACAAGTGGTTGTCTCAAATATAAGAACCCTAAATGGTCTATCGGGAAATATAATGAATCAATTGGAGAATTTAATGTCAGGAAGGCACGTTGGTCATGGTAGCTCAATGGGTTAGAGCGACTGAACGGAAACCAGTATATCCGTGGTTCAAATCCTGGCCATGGCATTTAATTTTTCAGTTGGCTCTAATTAATTAAAAAAATATAACCTCCAGTTCTATAATTTTGTGACATTTAGCTGTCACTGTTCCTTTACATCTATAACATATATACATCTATAAATGTATATTGTATTCATTACTAAAACGGTTTATATCGATTACAATGAAGTAGATAGAAAATTAAGCTTATATGGGAATAGTTTGTATACCTCTAATGAAGAAGGTAGATAAACTAATGTGAAATAATATTTCAGAAAGTTTTAGATTTGTTTAAGGCCCGTTCTTAGGATACATGTGGTACCACTGGCAATGGACACCGATGATGCGTGCAAAGAAATGATTTTCGGAAAAGGAATTTTAGGAAGAAAAGAGTTTAGCTTACGACAGACAGCTAACTGGCAAATGAAGATTGAGGAAAATTTTGGAGAAATGTCAAATAGGCCGGTCCTGGCGAGATTTCAAATCTGGACCTTGTTTTTGCGTTCGTGATTTTAACGACTTCGGCCACCCCTGCCACTGAGCTGATTTACACATCCTGAAACCTGTAAAGCTTATTAATACCCCTCCAATTTTACAAAAACATCAAAGTAAAAATTCAAAAAAATATATATATTCGTAACATTGCAATACCTTCAAGCTGTATACATTTTCGGAGAAAGTTAAATAGCACAATAAAAATCTAAAATCATCACTTTGGTTATATGTTGATGACCGAAGCACGATTCACATGGCTGTGTTTTCCTACTCCAATACACACTGGCATTTCCCACGTTCTGAGGCAAAAAATTGGAAGTATACAAAATAAATATTATACTTACGCAGGATTCCCATCACAAGAATTGCCTTTCAAATTCTTTCACCAGCTGAGAACCAATGTGGTTCTTTGTGTCAGCTTTCGCATGTTAACCAAAAGGTAAACAAGATAAGCTTGCGTCAAGGCTGCACCATATGTGCAAAAAGCAAAACAAAAACTCTTGTAACACGCATCCAATATATCACATCGCCCCTGGGTTGCCAGTGCTGTTCTTTTTTAGATCCAAGCGCTGGATCTGTAAAGCTAAATTCAGTGACAGTTGATGCAGATATAAAACATAAAATATACACGTGCTACTGTTACCTTGCTTTACCACGTTTGTGACAACGTATAACCCAGTCTTGTGTAAATTATTTCCTATCTGTATTTGCCCTCCATTCCAAGTTCATGTATGGTGTTGTAAGCAGGCACTCAAATCCAGAGAAGATTTACATCGGACTATATTGAAATATCAACGAGAAAGCAGTACGCTCCAAAAAAGGTCTCGTGTTGCATTCGATAATTAAGTTTTCTTACAAAAAAATTGTTCTATATAAATCTTGTTAAAAAAGGTTTCATTTCAAATACTATTTTGTCCCAGCATAGTACGGTGGCTCCTGCACCGTGGCTTAGCGGGTTAAGGCAGCATGCCTTGGTCCCTATCCACGGAAAGCGGCCCGGGTTCCATCCCGCCCATGGGGTGAGGATTTTAGGTCCCGGGTATACGACCGTTGCCCACTCAGCATAGTGAGGAAATTGAGGAGCTTACACTAGGTAAGCGACGCTGGTCAGGGAAACCAAAATTCCGGCTGGGGGATGCCCAGATGCTGACCACTTCTCCTCCCCGTATGAGTTGGATGATCGCCCACCTCTGCCGTGCGTAAGTGGGCGTGAGGCCGACAGTCGGGTTGGTTGGCCTTGGCCCTCTAAGGGCTGTCGCGCCATGGGTTATTATTATTATTATTATTATTATTATTATTATTATTATTATTATTATTATTATTATTATTATTATTATTATTATTATTATTATTATTATTATTATTATTATTATTATTATTATTATTATTATTATTATTATTATTATTATTATTATTATTATTATTATTATTATTATTATTATTATTATTATTATTATTATTATTATTATTATTATTATTATTATTATTATTATTATTATTATTATTATTATTATTATTATTATTATTATTATTATTATTATTATTATTATTATTATTATTATTATTATTATTATTATTATTATTATTATTATTATTATTATTATTACTATTATTATTATTATTATTATTATTATTATTATTATTAATTATATACCACGGTGGACTGTCATTAAGGGCCAGAGGGGCCGGGACCCACAGATAATATCACGTAACTTATAGGCATTTTCTTTTTAATTTGAAGAAAATATTTATTCTATATTGTATTGTATATGTAGCGTAGATGGTAGCGTGTCTGCCTCACGTTCAAGAGGTCCCGAGTTCAAATCTCGGTTAGGGTGAGTTACCGGAATAAGGTTTTTTCCGGAGTTTTCCCTTATCCTGATAGATGATTGTCAGGTGACTCTAAGCTCAATGAACCTCGGACTCATTTGAGCATAATTTCACTCGTTTTATTCAGCATCCGATATGACTTAACGTTCGAGGACGTAAATCACAACAAAGAATTGCAACCCGCTGTGTTAATTACGACCGCCAGTTTCTTTGTGGCGAAGCAGAACGTTGGGCTAGATTACATGGGCCCGCGGTCACTCCTCTCCGCCCCTCTACAAACTCTGTCAGTCAGGTGTTTATACCTCCCTCACTCCCCTACTCACCCCTTCCCACATCGTATTCGCTAATGCTTGGGGCCAGTTAAATAGTGTTTTAGCATTCGTGTGATTCTTATTGGAATCTCAATTATTTGGTGGACAAAGTGATGCAGTTTTAAAATGAATAGAGTGGATTATTTACTAAAAGGTGACATTCATTTAAGGTAGAAGAAAAACTAGAAACTAAACCATTAGATGTACATCAACAGAATAATTTTACATTTACGTACCAAGAATAGAACTTTCTGTAACAGTTTAGTAAGAAATCATGCTTTACAATATTTTGAATCAGCTGTGTCTAAAACTCCTGAGAACAATAGAAGATACCAGGTTAATGATAGCTTTGTTCCTCCCTCAAGAAATAGACCGAATTACGGTTCTGAAGCAAACCTAAATTCAGATACCAAAGAAGTGTGTGACACAGAGTTTAATCAAATGAAAGGAGGATTCCAACAGTTTCATATATTCAATACTTATGGGATTATTCACCTACAAAATTCAGAGAAAATTTACATCAAATTACAATCACAAGATCTCCTATGACAAGTTAAAAATGAGCTACCAGTGATTTATAATAATGAAACATTCAAAGATATCCCTTTAGTGAACTCTTCATTTTTTCATACAACACTCCTTTGAGAAAGCTTTTTCTAATATACACAAAACGCTACAAGTTGCACTTACTACTCCGATTCTAACAGACGAGGCAAAGAAACGTTTCAGTGCACTGAAAAGAATTATGTCTTTCCTTAGAAAGATTATGGGCCAAGATAGGCTTAATTCCTTGTCTGTGTGTTCCATTCACAAAGTATAAATTGATGACATCGTTAACTTAAGAAACAGAGTAATTTAAATGTTTGCCGCCCAGAAAAATAGACGTCCTAAGTTCTGGTACAGGTAATACTGCTACTTGTGACTTCTATTTTATATTTTAATATTAGTTATTTGAGGTTTAAAAATGTATGGTGTTTTGACAGATTTCTGCTATTCCAGTGTTTTTGGTAATGCAGCTAAAGTTGATCTGTTTTAAATGGTATAACCCCACTTTCATTAAAAGCACCTTAACATCTGGCCCCAGCAAGAAAAATGCTCACGAGCCGCCATTGCAGCATACGACAAGTAAATAAGTGAATTTTTAAAGTGATGACTTTGAAATTCCATGCTCTTGCAAGATCACGAAAAGAAGTACGAATAATGATTCCCATTTAAGAAAGTTAAAGGTATTTAAGGTAATTAAATTGCATACAGTACAAAGAACATCTCGTAAATGACAAACTCTCAAAAATGTAGGTATGTGGCATAAATTGTGTGCTTTAACAATATGTGCATGTTTTTTATGTCAGGATTTGGCCTATCTCCTAGGGTTTACTAAGTACATCAATGTCATTAAGAATGAATGAAAAATGTAAGACATAGAGAAATTAATTGTTCTTTCACACTTGCCGTGTGTAGGACGCACTATGAAAGGGTAGAGCCAGACTGAAAAATCCAATGCCATAGCCGGGATGTGAACCACGGATCTTCTGGTCTCCGTCCAGCCGCTCTAACCATTGAGCTACTATGGCCAACGTACCAACATGACATTAACTTGGAACATTAACTCACACTTTGGAGAATTTAATGACATGTTGGCATGTTCGCCATAGTAGCTCAATGGTTAGAGCGGCTGGACGGTAATCAGAAGATCCGTGCTTCAGATCCCGGCTATGGCATTGGATTTTTCAGTCTATACCTTTTCATAGTGCGCCCTACACACGGCTAGTGAGAAAGAACAATTAATTTTCATTAATTGTACCTAATAGTGGTCCGAACTACAAAGCCCGGGCATAGTAAGTCGCCATTAAGGTAGTTGTCTCATGTGTTTATGGGAACACCTACTGGGAAAAACACGAGTCAGTTGGAGAATTTAATGTCATGTTGGTACGTTGGCCATAATAGCTCAATGGTTAGAGCAGCTGGACGGAGATCAGAAGATCCGTGATTCAAATCCCAGCTATAGCATTGGATTTTTCAGCCTTCCATAGTAAGACATAGATTTCATTTGTTATACAGATGCCTTTACTGCTTGATATTTTTAGGCAAAAACATTGTAGCTATTTCTTAAAAACTCAGAATTTCAAAAATATGTTCCATGTAAAGGATGGATTGGGGTGGAGGTTTTATTGAAAAATCGTCATGACTTTTTTGGGAGATAATGAAATTAAATAACAAGTTCAATATTCATTTCACCTCTCGCTTTTTAATTAATTTTTTTCACATCCAGATGCTACCTTCTAATGATGTTTTCATGTGTTCAGTATGCTCCAGAACATGCATTTTCGGTGAAATCACGACACCAAATTTTTGGATTGTATACAATACTTCCTTTGTTTCCTCTAAGTAGCAATAGTAGAAATAAATTTATTTATGGAGCTTACTTCCGGTGGAATCTTGCTACCGAATTGTTTGGTGAAGTGCTGTGCTTCTCATTCTATAAGCAAGTAATAAGAATAATAAAAAACTATCTGGCTGAATCAGAAGCACAGTTCCATTTGGAAAACGTAACCGTGTGTGTAAACTGGAAAAAGTTATTTGGCGCATATATCTTTCAATGTACTCTACACATTTTTATAAATAAAATCTTCTCTGCTTCTTATGGGGTTGTAATTACAAAAAATATACAAAAATCAATCATAATGAAACCTACATGGACTATTCACAATATCTTCAAGATACACATTTCAAATTCGGTATATCAAACAACCGATTCTGATTCAAAATCATTGGAGCATTTTGGGAAACTAAAACCATGTTTACAGCTTTTCTATATAAAGGACAACATTTCATCAATCTTTGTGCTGCAAACTTAAAACAATAGATAATGTTGAACTACAAATACCAATAATGTTTATTGTAGTTGCTGTTATTACTGTAGTTCTGAAGGGAATCTCGGATAATCAAATTTAATACAGAAAAATGACATAACACAAAAATTACTCTCTAGCTCAGAATCTGAAATTTCAATCCATTTACAGAATTATTTATTTCATTTTGTGTAATACTTACAAAAACACTTCTATGCCATTTATATATTTTAAGGAATAATTTTTGTAGCTCGGACATAGCCAACATAATAAAATAATAATAATAATAATAATAATAATAATAATAATAATAATAATAATAATAATAATAATAATAATAATAATAATAATAATAATAATAATAATAATAATAATAATAATAATAATAATAATAATAATAATAATAATAATAATAATAATAATAATAATAATAATAATAATAATAATAATAATAATAATAATAATAATAATAATAATAATAATAATAATGTTTGTTAATCTATGCTATTATATCATTATATTATATGTTATTTATTATTATATGTTTATTATTATTATTATTATTATTATTATTATTATTATTATTATTATTATTATTATTATTATTATTATTATTATTATTATTATTATTATTATTATTATTATTATTATTATTATTATTATTATTATTATTATTATTATTATTATTATTATTATTATTATTATTATTATTATTATTATTATTATTATTATTATTATTATTATTATTATTATTATTATTATTATTATTATTATTATTATTATTATTATTATTATTATTATTATTATTATTATTATTATTATTATTATTATTATTATTATTATTATTATTATTATTATTATTATTATTATTATTATTATTATTATTATTATTATTATTATTATTATTATTATTATTATTATTATTATTATTATTATTATTATTATTATTATTATTATTATTATTATTATTATTATTATTATTATTATTATCATTATCATTATCATTATCATCATTATCATTATCATTATCATTATCATTATCATTATTATTATTATTATTATTATTATTATTATTATTATTATTATTATTATTATTATTATTATTATTATTATTATTATTATTATTATTATTATTATTATTATTATTATTATTTATGTGATCTATAATCGTAACCAAATACACATCTTAAGCTTCTTGAACAATATATCAATATTAACTAAAATATTAACGACACAAAACATGAAACAGTTTGGATGTACTAAACCTACCACTTTCCACGAATGCTCACTGTAGCACTGTGAGGCTACTTTGTGGTGAGCGTCGCTTCTCGATTGTACCAATATTTTTTTACCTTCTCTTAATGACGTTGTTATTTATTTTAGATATGCTTATTTCATTCACGACATTCTTTAAACTCAATATGATAATTATTATGATGATTCTGTAGGAGTTTGTTCAATCGAACAGCAATATGCTGCACACGAAAGTACGTGGTGCGCAAAATGGTACGTAAGCGCATCAGGTACGAACAGTTCTCTCTCAATTTATTATTACGAGTGCAAATACAATAATATACCGTGAAATAGTTCAATCAATGTTGTGTTAATCTAGTGTCACTTTGCTTATTGACAATTGTCAATTTTTGCCATTTTGAGCGTGATATCCTTCAGTTCTCTCTCAATGAATTATATTACGTTTGACAATGGCAGAACTTGCACACAAAGGTATAGGCACAAGGAGGTCACTCCTTGCACTGTCAAAGTAGGTTTGTCTGCATTTGAAAGTGCAGCTCGTATTGGAGTCCTGCACATACAGCACAGAGGTGGGTGAGATTATCCAAGGAAGGGATTGAACGCCACCGTCGTGGATCAGGAAGAAGATTGTGTTGACTCCCGAAATGGATGCAGCTTTAATTGCAGTAGCAGAGAGGAACCCTGCCTCTAAAATGAAGGCCAATTTACATGTCCCTGGATCGAACAGCTCTGCGATGTGCAAATGACGCAAGACTTCATCAGCGAACGCCAGTTAAAACACATCTGGCACACGATCAGAAATTGTTTCTTTCGCCTTGCGTTTGCAAATGAAGATATCAACCGTAACTGGAGTAACGTGATATTCTCAGGAGAGATGACATCTTCTTCCATGCCTAAGGAAAGGTGATTATCTATCGTCCCTTTTCACCGGATTTGAACCCTCTTGAAAATGTGTGGGCTGAGGTGAAAAGAGAGCTGCGCTCCAATTTCCCTGTAGCTGGACTAAGAACAAAAGATGGCTTCTGACATCTTCTAGCTTCTCGTCCACCTTACTGAAGGGATTTAATTTTGTGCATGTCTCAATATACAGGCAGTAAGATGTGCTGAGGGTTCATACACCCTATATTAACTATATTAGTGTCTTATATTTAGAAGATAATGATTTGTTCCTATACATTTTTAGGTATTTAACACGAGTATAAGTATAATTAAATTTTTGTGTGTAAATGCCAAAGTTATATTAATGCAATATTATGTTCTACATATCCTGTCACAAAATTAACAAACGTAAAAGAAATGTCAAGCAGCACAGGATATGAAGCTAGGAACCTAAGCTCTCTTCGATCGACACAGGGAAACTAGCGATGGCACTTTTTTTGGTCTGTGTATACGCGGCTGTACAATAGCAGGAAGGTATATGATTGTTGATTGTGTGCGCGCGCCCGCGTGTTTGGAGCATTTTATGTCTGTTATTCGATCAAGCAATAACGTGTATCAGAAACCCAGGGAATCAGATTTTAGGTGAGTAACAATTTGGGCTTTTGAATTAAAACATATAAATATTTTATAGACACCTACCAATCATTTCGGACAAATATTCTGGATATGACATTTCTGAAAGCTCAACACATGCTGCCCGCCTCGTTAGCGTAAATGGTAGCGTGTCTGCCTCACGTTCAAGAGGTCAGGAGCTCGAATCTCGGTCAGGCTGAGTTACCTGGATAAGGTGTTTTCCGTGGTTTTCCCTTATCGTGAAAGATCAGTGTCGGGTAACTCCAAGCTCTATGGACCATGGACTCATTTGAGCATCATTTCACCCAATTCATTCGCCATCCGATATGACTTAACGTTGGAGAACGTAAATTACAAAACAAAACAAAAAGGGCTCTACATATGTTTAAGCTATCCGAGCGCCCCCTTTTATTTCTATCGAATTCCTCTATTCTCCGTTCTGAATGCACTTTTTCCCCTCCGTTTTGCATTACTGTATATAAACGTTATTTGTGTCAGTTTTACTCCGATTTGTATATAAATTTACATGCAAAATCTCAAACGTGCTATCTAAAGTTTCAAATTCGGATTTTAAGATTGTAAATCACTATCTCACAAAAAATTAATTTACACAGAAATACGGAACTTTAACACCAACAAATGCATTAAAGCTTAACATTATTTCACTGCAAGTAATAAACTCAACTTCAATGAAATAGTTCAATTTATTTTCATAAAAGTATCACAAAAAGTCATTTGCCGTACTTTTCTAAACATGTGACTGAATATCGTAGTTTAAAAAACAAAACACGATGCCGCTACTTGCATGAAAATGTAAGTAGATGCACACACCTTTTCTTTGATATATATATACTCCATCTGTAAAGGTTAGTAGAAAGCTTTAAAAACTGCAGTAAAGCCATAAATGGAAGCAAATGTAAAAGAAGCATGTGTAATACAGAAGAAATAGTCGAATGTCCCTATATGCTGTCGATAAAATTCCTTACTTTTCTAAGGATATTCTAAGAAACAACTGAACAGTATCTACTTTTAAAAACGTCCAATGCATTAAACAATTAAAACAAAATAACTGTTATCTTTAATATGGCTGACACCATAAAAAGGAATTTAAAGTAAATTGTATGTTTTAAGCAGATCTACATTTGCGAGAACGTAGACTTTCTCGCCCTTAGTCAATATAATTACAAATTATTTCTTGGCTGTTATGCGTGGTATGCTGGAGTTGGAAATTCAAGACGTTTCGTCTACAACTGTGCTGGACAACTTCAAAGGCATCGTCAAAGTCTTCTAGAAGAAGGTTGCGTTGAGTTGTGTCTGTCTACAGCAGATCCTGGCATATCAGCCGGAGATAACTTCCAAATACATATCTATATTTTTTGTTAAGTAAATATGTATTTGTACCTATCTTATTCCTTACGATTATGCGAAATTGCATAAAATTTCTTCCCAATGAAGAGGACTTTACAGATTTAACGAAACTTCCGACATTATTGCACGACTGGCTCCAAACGTTTTGGCTAGTGGCTGGCACTATATGACTGTTGCCAACGTCTCAACGAGAAATAGAGCGAGAGAATGGGTAGAGTGAGATATTTTAATTCACACACAAATCAGCCCGCCTCGTTAGTGTAAATGGTAGCGTGTCTGCCTTACGTTCAAGAGCTCCCGAGTTAGACGCTCGGTCAGGTGGGTTACTTGCATAAGATTTTTCCAGGGCTTTTCCTTATCCCGAAAGACAAATTTTGGGTAACTATAAGCTCTCTCGACCCCGGAGATATTTGAGCAACATTGTCCGATACGACTTAACGTTGGAGGACGTAAACTTAAAAGCTGAAACACACAAATCATAATTTGAGGGCCTTAAGCTGCAAAGCCTATCCGAAGGATTGAGTGTCCTAAGTTGAAAAGCGTAGTCAAATGATATTTTGTATAAGTAGAGGAGTGAAACAGTTACGACCAAACGTAGTCTTAGGATCAAATAAGGGGTTGTGCATAAGAAATATTTTCAATTTAGCGAATTCTGCTCCGTCCGTTCATGCGCAATAGCGATAAGATGACATGGTTTACTGACAGCAATATGATTTTCTTATAAAAGGAAGCTCCTAACACTGATGACTGGGAAGGTTATACGCTCTGCAAGTGATTACATGATCTCTAAATCAAATCGTAAGGCATTTTCTTTATTTTTATTAACTTTCATGATAATAGAGCAAGATACGTTTTGTCATTATTCGACGTTTTATTTTTGAAATATGTATGCTGTGCACGCACGCACACACACAAAAGAACATGTTTTAAGAATATTTTATTTGGATTAAGGGGGCCATAAACAGGTATTTCCGGTTAGCTTAATCTCAACACCTAAATTATGGGTGGAATAGAATACTTTTTTTACCTATTAAAATTAGTTTAGAAAGCAAAACGAAGGCAACATGGAGGAGCTCCACGACTTTGTTCTCACTTTGTAACCGTACTAGAAAAAAGCTTCATTATTATACTTATCAATATTGAAGCTGTGTTAATTTACTGACACTATAAGTTTTCGTAAATAAAACATTTAACACATTGCGGGTGCTGTTACTAGCAGCACCGTTTTACCTAAATGGATAACTGGATTAGTTCGTAGGGGACTCGGCCCGGAAACCACACTTGGTTAATTGTAGCTATGCTCCCCAGTGGAGCATCCCAGGTGAGGAAGGATGAGGCGAGAGGAGATATAGAGCGGCCGTCCCGAGGAGTCAGGACAGTGCAGAGGGCAAGGTCCCTACAGTTTACTTAGAGACTTCCCCCGGCTGGCCAGGACAACGGACATTCAACCTACTGTGGTTCGGAAACGTCCCACCAGATCTGGGTTCGGAGACCGGCAACCGTCCTACCAGAGGAGGAATTGGTTCAGAGCATATCATCCTGCCATGCATCACCAAGACACCCACCGACACTTCTACCCTGAAAGACACTACCAGATGAAAGGTGATGTGAAATGATAATGCAGATAAATGAAGGGATAGAACATTTGGGGGATATAATTATCCTGCCCAGCATTCGCCTGGTGACCCGGGAAAACCCTAAAAAATTCCCAAGTGTCAGGTGGGTTGAATCCGGGAATCGAACCCGGGGCTTCTGCATGTGAGCTACAGACGAAGCAGCCTGAGCCATCCCGCTCGGTTACCCGAATGTTAAGTTAATAGTTGAAGGTCATTGCCTTACATAAGGTGGCATTTAATTTATGCCTTTTTCTGTCATCTTATGGTTTAATGTAGCAGCCAGGTCTTGCCAGATTGCGAAATAATGGCATATTTACATGGGCTAAGACCATATGACCACTTATTACTATGTGCCAGGTTAAAAAAAAGTATGAAATATTTTATCTTCTTGATTATAAAAAATATAGAGTTGAATACATACTACTTGCACACTACTAACGAACTTTAAAAGACTTCTATTCCAAGAATACTGAAACCACAACTCCCTTGGTCACAACATAACTCACCGTTGTATTATCATCTTCAGTGTCTGAGAGATCCCGACATCTCATGGCCGGTATAGGTATTATCTGAATTGTTTAAGTAATCTAATTAACGTGCAAACCAAAATACCCCTATTGTAAGTAGAACTCATGCTTGAACAACCGCAGCTCAAAGTTATATAAATACTATGGCTGATGTTTCAGACTAGATATTTCCTTGCATAACTATGTCCAACTTCGATAATTTCAGGCCTAGGAATTTTGCATAGCTCAGGAGCATAATCTGGAGAAGAATCTCGATTTAACCTATACATTACAAATACTGCTTATAAATTTTGCTATTCGTATAAAATGCTATTCTTCCATTAATTTTACTTTAATTTTGATGAAACATTTTCTTAGAAATAAATTCATATTAAGCTATTATATATTTATCCATGGTTGTTTACTAGATAAGAGATGGAAATAACGAGGTGATTATATGTAGCGATAATTCACAGATTCTAGGTTTATATCCCATCACCCGGCCATTCTGACTTCTGTCATTTACAATACTTTACTATTTATTGCAAGTAGGGAAAGTATTGTAATGTTTCCAAATAATTTAATCTTATCTATTACTTCCAATAATTTTTATTAGAAATATATAATCAACTATCACTTAAAGCAATGTTCTATAGTGAGTAAAGAAATCCTAATAGCACTGACAAACGTAATGATATGGGGAATCAGGCCATTCATTATATTCCCCAGGAAACCAATCAGAAGCAAGGCTTTACCAGCGCAAATTAAAACGTGTTTTAGACTTACGTAAGGCAGGAATCAAAGCTAGAAATGTATTGTGACAAATATATCAGTGGTATAAATTTCATAACCATTTTATACTCATTACTACACTCAAGCAAAGGCCGCGCCGTGGCTCAGTGGTTAGACCGCTTGGCTCTCACCAAGGCGGCCCGGGTTCAATCCCAGGCGACCGCAAAGTGAGATTTGTGGTGGACAACACGGCGCTGGGCGGGTTTTCTCCGGGACCTCCGGTTTCCCCCGCCATCTCATTCCACCGGTGCTCCATCTTCATCTCATGTATCATCAGTGTCACCGCCTGCGGTGCCGTATGTAGTAAAAGCGGGCGTTAAACACTACACACACACACACACACACACACACACACACACACACACACACACACACACACACACTCACTCACTCAATCAGCTTAGCATCGGTGCTTTACGGATAAGGAAGGCTAAGAAATACTAGTCAACAAAACTAGAATTGTTTTACCAAGTCAGGAAAGCCAATCACTGAAATGTCATTCTATGATCATGAAGCACATCCATTGCAATTCTTCCTGACGTCTCTGCGTAAAGTCAGTAAGTATTATGGAGTATCTAATTGAATGTGAAGCTCTAGAAAGCCTAGAAATTAAACTTTCCAAGTAGTTCGACTGCCTGGAGATGAAGACACAAATTTCATATAGAAGGTAACTAAATAATTTTGAAAGGAAATTCTTATGAGGAAGCAATATGGAAATGTAAAAAAGGGGGAAAGCTAGATGCCAGTAGTGTCGCAAAGATCCTTAAGGATTAATTTTATAAATATTTTACAAGAACAATTTCTAATCAAAGAAACTTACTCATTCTTCTTTAATAATTGTATATATGCTGTCGCGACAACGGGCATAAAAGTTTCGGCGCAAATAGATAACAGACGGCGGATAGTGTTTCAGGGTAATAAAAAGCTTGCATAAGCAGTTAACGATAGCGTGGCTAGTGTACACAAAGAGCCGGCAAATAAAGATAGCTGAGATAAAGGACTTGCCGGCACAGATAGGATTTCACGCTTGGAATGTTCTAGTGATATCTTGATTGACAGAGAAAAGTTGTTTTCTTATTTGTACGAGAAATCTCTCTAATTTATGAATGATATATATGTATATATATGTATATATAAGAGATTGTGACACGCCAGGGGACGGTAGTAAAACAGTCAGGCGAGCAGTAAACAGTTGTAAAGTGTTGTTGTTGTAACGAGAGGTGTTTGTTATTGTCTTCGGCCTTGGAAGATTGTCTTGTGATATGTGATGTAATTCTGCTGCTACGCAGTGTGTTTCTGCGCAAATAAAGAACATTTCCAATTTCGGCAAATTAAACTTTTAATTCTACGAACCCACAAAGTCACAATACACATTTTATCTTTGTGCTTATAAATATTTCAAAGCTGCCAAATTTCATTGCGGCAATGCAGTCTTAGAGAATACTCTGAAGAGAAAATAGTTATTTAAGTCCCTGACCGTATAAAATCTAAAAGCAATGAGAAAATGACAATACTATCATTAAATTTTTTCATGCAATTCAGAGCATAACTCATCTCCAAATTTTAAAAAATTGACATTTCACTCCATTTGTATTCATATTAATTATTGTAAGAGACATGAATTCAAAACTGTTCAACCATCAACACTACTTTAGTAAGAATATGAAAAAACGAATGCTCATTTTTAGATGCCTTCATCCCTCAAAAACAGCCTTTCCTCTAACTAAAACTTAAATACATACTTAACGGTAATAAAACAGCAAAACGATTAAAATTTACTCAAGGAGTGCATCTTTCGTGTACATAAAAAAGCGAACAAAACATTAGAAGACAAATTTAAAGAAGCAGAAGATTAATCTTCCTACGGTCTGCCACCGAATATATAACGTTTTGGAAAAGGCTGTCCTGTACGTTGTGATATGATTTTATTTCAAAGCTTTCTTTGCTTTTAGGTCTTTGACATCTATAACCCTGATGTAAATGAAATTCATTGAATATATCATGTTATGTAAATTATGTAGCAATATTATTCTAGCCCAGAGCCCTACTGGAGCTTATAATAAGGATTTCCCAGAAAGTACACATTCATACGCAATCCGCTTAGGTAGCCGGAAACATCACGAGTCCTCATATAGTGGAGTGGTTAGTTAAGCTTCACAAAATCAGCAAAATCCGTCATTATTTGTTTTGTTTATACTGTCTAAGAGGATAATTAAATTAAGATAGAACATCTGAAACAGCATCGCTTTTCCATGACTTTTCCTTATGCATGCACCAATTTAATTTAAGGCAATTCGCTTTATGAATCTATATTGATCGCAATATGTATTACGAGTATTACAGATTTTTTACAATGTACCGCTTTTAATTAAACAAAATGAATCGATAAAGCCAACTTATACCTTTAAAGGAAAAGAAAATCAATTCGTTACTTCAATTATACTCAAAAGAGTGTTTTTAACACATTGTATACATAAACTACTCCTAATTTTCTACAGATCTTAATAATATACCAAAAGTTTATGAAAATGTTATTTAGCCAATTTAATAATCCGTGCAATCCCTATGGATACATTTGAAGCTGTGATTGACGAACAAATGGTGTCAACCCCTTGAATAATGTGGTTATTTTCTCTTTCCAGAGCCTTCCTTAAGACAAGCCTGAGCTATAATTTTTCTTTTCTTTTATGAATCCCGTGTCCATAGAGCTTAGAGACTTTCATCTTTCAAGATAAGGGAACACCTCATAAAAGGCCTTATACACTTAACTCAGCCTGATCGAGATTCGAAATCGGGACCTCTTGAACGGAAAGGGAATGGTTTAGTTTGTGCTGCATTTGCATATTATATGAGCCCACCTCGGTAGCGTAGATGGTAGCGTGTCTGCCTCACGTTCAAGAAGTCCCGAGTTCGATCAGAGTGAGGTTTTATCGGGGTTTCTCTTTATATTGAAAGACGAATGTCGGGTAACTCTAAGCTCCATGGACCTCAGGCACAGTTGAGCATCATTTCGCCTATTCCATTCATCGTGCGATATGACTTAACGTTGGATGACGTAAATTACAACAAAAAACATTATATTAAGTGGTATTTATTCAGTTGTGTGTAACAATCACACATTTTAATAATTATGTTTAATGTATATTGTGTGTACAAATCTAAATATTACCTAACTACCGGAGAAATTTACAGTGGGCAAAACATGGCATCTGTTCAAATATCCAAAAGAATTCAATTGGAGAGAACTTTAGTCCTATCAAGTTGAAACGATATTTTATACACATGCGATGTTTGAAGATACTATGATGATGCACCACGTTGTGGCACCAACTTGAAGCAGAATTATTTGGGATAAAGGTGGATGCAGATTAATTTCTCACCTTTGGTGACGAGCTTGAAAAAATCTAGAAGTTTCTCCTGCAACTCTGGATAATTAGCCGCTTCTGTAATTCTTGAGTGGTGAGTTCTTTTTCTTTCCCAGGATCACGGTAACGGAGCTGATAAAGTTGTTATTATTATAACTGTTGAATAATGAATAAATGATACTTTTCTTGTTCAAATATGGAAATGTAATTCCTCATAAACATTTTTAAATTCTTTGATGCAAATACAAATATTATTAATGTAGTGTTTTTTTACAACCAGCAGTAGATTCCACGGTGAACTATTTCTTTTCTTGCGCACATGCTACTTATGCATCTTTGATGTACACACTTGGATGGACAAATATAGATACGTCTTACCCCTAACACTTTCATAAGCAGAGGAACAAAATCTTTTAAAACATTTAACAACTTAACATATTGCGTTGCCATGGTTACATCATTACCTACTTTACATTACTTCTTTGACTATTATAAATACTAATCTCTTTGACTATTCTTAACAACATGAAGTATAAAACTAACTGCTACAAAGTGTTCAGCGTCCTTCTGCAAGCAACTGTCTTAAGAGTAAGACGTGTTATTTGTCTCACTCCGCGAGCGTGCAGGAAATGTTTTATGTGAATGCATTTGTGTTGCACTAGTGGTGTGTGCAAGAGAGATACATTCATCATGTAACAACCATTGTTTGTCAAAGAATAACATTTACATCATTTAAAATTGTATCAGTATTTAAAATTGTTTTGTGGAATAAAACCCACGATATTTAAAAGAGAATAATTCTTGTTTATTCTCCAACAATTGCAGTATCAAATTCCAATGCTCCGAGACCACGCACAGACTCATTGCTCCAGAGCTGCCGTGGAAACTACATTTCTACAAGATCCGTCATCAAAGGTGAGAATCTACAAATCATCAGCATCTTCCATCATTCCATTTACGACAAACTAACGTTTGAAACTAACGTTTCGCCACAAGTGGGGCTTCTAGAACGTCGTCTTCAAACACATCCCATTTGCATCAACACTGTTGCAGTAGTTACAGAGAAATAATTTATGCAAAACTGCTTCATACACCTTAACATTGGCAAATATCCTCAGGGGCTCTATGCCCTAACCTACCTTCATTCAATTTCTATATCTGATATAACTATCGCAGGATGGCTCTTTAAGATAAAAAAAAAACGTTGCAGTGGAACTTAATGGACAGTATAAAACTGTCCCCTCCGCTTTTAACTATGGTGATCATATCGCAGCCTTTAACCTCTGGAACATACTGCCTATTGCATATGATATTAGCTTGTACACAGTTGCGTTTACCTATTTGGAATTTACACATTAGATCTCACGCACACACTTCCATTCATACTCACGTCTCTCGGAAGGACAGGCTAGAGCAATATTCCCATCTTCCAGCCTTGGAGCCAAGAATCCCTCGCAGAGCAGGCAGGTCCTCTAGCTACTGCACAACGAGATCACTTAGGTGTTTTCTATTAATTATAACATTGAGAAATAAATTAAACAGGAATATAACCAATTTTACTTTCATTTTACTACCTCATCTGTGCAGCAACCACAGGGAGAAGGCTCAGTAAATAAATTTTATATCAGCGTCTTATTGGAAGTTGCAGAGAGCTGTTTCTTGAAAATAGTCATTTATAGTATGTTTGGTACTAAGATAGAATTTGTTTATTGTATAAAACAAAAATGAAACTCATTAGCAAAACACGGTTATAGGAGTTTAGCACATCAGTCAATTATTTTTAGTAATAAACTACATCATACTTAATACCCTAGACTATAGGTGGTCTGAAAAGTTTCCGACCTCAATAGGAAGATGGCAGCACTCGTAAATAAAAGCTAATGAATTTCGTTGCTCATTTGTTGACAGTTACTCACCAAAGTTTCAGCCATTTTGGACGCTCAGTTGTTATGTAACAGTCATTTGAGTGAATTGGTATGAGTGTTTTTATGAAAATGGACAAGATCGAGTATCGAGCTGTCATTAAATATTTGTTTTTGAAAGGCAATACGCCTACACAAATCAAAGATGAGTTGGATTCTGAGTATGGGATCTCTGAATCATTTACCACAGTGAAATTTTGTGCAGCTGAATTTAAACGTGGCAGTAAGAACTTGAGAGACGATGAACGTTCGGGACGTCCAAAAACTGCAACTACCGACGGAAACGTCGCCAAAGTTCACCAAATGGCGCTAGACAACCTCCGAATTAAAGTGAGAGATAGCAGAGGCTATGAACATGTCAAAAGAACGTGTTTGTTAAATATTAAATCAACATTTAGACATGAGAATGCTGTCCACGTGTTGGGTGCCGCGTTTGCTCATGTTAGACCAAAAACGTGTTCGAATGAACAGTTCCAACGCTCTGTTGGCGCAGTGTAGGCGCAATAAATCGAGTTTTGGCGCTGATTAATTACTGTAGATGAAACTTGGATACACATTATATGCCCAAAACAAAAATACAGTCCAAATAGTGGACTGTAAAGGGAGAACTGGCTCCAAAGAAAAGCAAAAACTGTTGTTTTTTCGGCTGGGAAAGTGATGGCGACCTTTTTTTTGGGACAGTCATGTAGTTATTTTACTCGATTACCTTCAAAAAGGAAAAACCATTACAGGAGGATACTACGCATCATTACTTGAGAAGTTGAAGATAGAACTTGCGGAAAAAACGCCGCATTTGCAGAAAAAGTAAATCTGTTTCACCAAGACACCTCAGCGGTTGCAATGACAAAAATCCACGAATCACGGTTTGAACTGCTTGACCATCCATCAGATCTAGCCCTAAACGACTTCCTTTTGTTCCCTCATCTGAATATTACGCTCGGAGGAGAGAGATTTTCGTCAAATGAAGAGGCAGTCGCCTTCGTGATTTTCTCTACAGAGAAAAACGCAGGGTACTATTTGGACGGGTTACAGAGATGGGAGTATCGCTAGGATAAGTGTGTAGAGTTACAAGCAGACTATGTAGAAATAAAAAAAAAATCTGAAAAAATGTCTTGTATCTTTATTAGGTCGGAAACTTTTCAGATCACCTAAGTACAAGTGCAGTATTGTCCCATTGACTCCACATCAGTATACCCGCAGAAATATACATCACTGAGGAAATGAAGGTGAGCCTCTCCTTTTTATATGCAAGCAGATGAAAACAAACAGAAATTATAATCTGAAAAGTTTAATTAGACTTGAAAATTTTACTCCACGACTGAGACTGGAAAAACGAATCTTTGGTGTCTACGTTAATGCGTCTCTCTATTGAGCTGCCATATGTTACTTATCCTGATACATTTGAATTGTAATTTATTATTCCTCGCAATCCAAATCAGTGCAATAAATTAAAATCTTCTTGAAACAAGAAGAATTGTTTTGAAGTAAAATGTTTGACTTAAAGGAGATATGTCCAGAAGACAAAATAATCACCTTGGGAACATCATTAAAATTATGAACAACAGTGTTGCAACAAATATTGCTTTCAAGGAAAATATTTGGCATTTTTGGAAAATAAAAAATAGTCGTATTTGATTTATGACCCTCGTATATCTTATTTCGGAAAGTGTATTTGAGCTTGACTCCATGTTTTCCCCTATAATATGAAGCAGAGAAAAGGTTTAATGCCAAGGCATTTCGCCTTTTAACTCATGTTAGAATATTAACATGAAAGTATATTGTAAAATCCGTAGTTCAAGTCCTAATGATGCTTTAAGTTTTTTTTCAAGTTTATTGCCGTCTAATAAAATATACATATGTTGTGCAGTATTTTGGTATCATTTTCACAACCAAAGTGTATGTACTATGTATGCTTGCATGCTTGAGAGTTAACTTCTGCAATGTCAAAAGCATGTCCTGTCTTATATGTACCGCTGATATTAAGATACAAATGCATACAAACTGCCTAAGTATGGTTTTACTACGGGATAGTCTTTGCTAAGAAAAATACCCATTGCTAAGCGACTTTAGGTCCTGATTGTTAGTAATAGGAGTCATTCATAAGCATTATTTAAATGATTACTGGTTTCTGTCTACCTTAGATTTTTAATTATGTAGAACTAAATAACTCATCATGTATAAGAAAACTGACCTATTTGTTTATTTGTGTTGTGTAAAAGCCAATTAAAATAAGCACTGAAAATATATTATCACAAATGCCCGCCTCGGTAGCGTGGTGGTAGTGTGTCTGCCTCACGTCCAAGAGGTCCCGAGTTCGAATCTCGGTCAGGGTGAGTTACCTGGATAAGGTATTTTCCGGGGTTCTCCCTTATCCTGAAAGACGAATGTCAAAACCTCAGTCGCAGCGAAACCTTCTACGAAGAAACTTAGACCGCGCCACTGAAGATGTTCACCGCAGTTGTGGACGAAACGTGTGCACGATCTTATACCAGCAAACCATGGCAAAACAGCCCGGAAATAATTCTTTGTGATACTGACTCCAGCCGTGAAAGCTTACGTTCTCTCACAAAAATATATTATTTATTAACATTTTAACATCCTGAAAAAAAAACTGAACACCACTGACATAGTCTATGAAGATAATATTTAACATACTGAGATTATCTACTACCTCTGTGGAAATTAAAAAACGCAACCAACTGATAATTGGAAAGTAAGAGAACGGCCCAGTCAAAACAAAAAGAATAAATATGGCGTTTACAACTGAACCGTCCGCTTTCGATATCGGTTGAGTGTATTATATATGCAGGATTAGCCCCTATCTAAAAGTGCGGGCATGTATAGAAGAAGGGAGAGAGAGAGAGAGAGAGAGAGAGAGAGAGAGAGAGAGAATGTAAAGCCTTGTTTAAAAACAAAATACTGTACCTAATACAGCGTAACGACTGCTAAATTCAAACCAATGAACTTCATCAAAGGGCAATGTTTCCACGGTCAAAAGCCATCGATTGATATGATATTAGAGGTAAAATAAAAAGCATAAATACAAAGACCTAATATGTTCTTGAAAGGAACCAAATTATTTAATTATTACGATGACTCCATAAGATTCAAGGACTTCACCCTGATTGATGTTTACTCAATTGGGTATTTCTTTTTATTCATGAGAATAACAATATGTTCTTATAACTTTGTTAATTTTGTTTGCCAGATATTCGTCTAAATTCATAATGTGTTTATTAAAATTATTTTATCATAACGAATTCTTCTTATTATAAATATATTAATTGCAACAGTAAAATTGTGCAAAATGTACGACGGATGGTAAATGATGAATTATTCTCAGCTTTGGTGACGATCTGGAATAATTCTTGTAGTCTCGGCGCTCCGGAGCAATGAGTCGTGGTGTCGGAGTGAAAATTGTTTTATCTGTAATAGTTGAAAATAACAATTCCTCTCCTTTTAAAGTCTTGGGATTTATTCCGCAAAACCATTAATATAATCTATTACAATTTTAAATTTCGTAGACTTTGTAGTTTCATAAAATGATTATTGTTGCATCGTTGAGCTATAAGTTTCTGCAAACTTGCAGAACGACACCAAAGAAAACACGTCTTACTCCGACAATGATCTTGTGCAGAATGACGCCAAACTAAATGAATATTCTTGATTCTCTGCGCACAATGTTCCTAGAACATCTAAATTACTTCTATCCTATTAGTCTATGTCACAACATTACGTAATTATATTATTGTAATAGCTAATAAGAACACTATTATTTAATGGAAATTAATTGTTCTTTCACACTAGCCGTGTGTAGGACGCACTATGAAAGGGTAGGGCCAGATTGAAAAATTCAATGCCATAGCCGGGATTTGAACCACGGATCTTCTGGTCTCTGTCCCGCCGCTCTAACTATTTGAGATACTATGATCAACGTGCCGAGATGACATTAAATTCTCCAACTGACTCGTGTTTTCCCGGTAAACCACTAGGAGTTCTCATAAACACATGAGACAACTACCTTAATGGCGATTTACCATGCTGTAAGTACTTTAAGGCCCGGGCTTTATAGTTCGGACCACTCTTAGGTCAATTAATGGAGATCCGTGATCACCAATATAACCCCGGGCCTTAAAGTACTTACAGCATAGTAAGTCGCCATTAAGGTAGTTGTCTCATGTGTTTATGAGAACTCCTAGTGGTTTAGCGGGAGAAACACGAGTCAGTTGGAGAATTTAATGTCATGTTTGCACGTTGGCCATAGTAGCTCAAATGGTTAGAGCGGTTGGACGGAAACCAGAAGATCCATGGTTCAAATCCCGGCTATGGTATTGAATTTTTCAGTCTGGCTCTACCCTTTTACTATTATTTAAGTTATATCATTCTGTGGCCTACCCAGTTTCACGTGCTATTTTATACAAATCACCTTTTCCAGAACAAACCAGAACATATTCCCAAATACTTAAAAAAATATAATAAAATAATATAAATTTAATTTGTTATATACTATAAAAATTATAATAAAGCTTAAAAACTCCTCTAAAATTTCATTTTGTAAACTACTTTGAGTAATCATTCAATAGAACTGGGGGAGAACTTGATCCGTAAAGAGAGTTGATAAAATGTGCCAGTTTGTCAAGAAATGTTATTATTAAATATTTTATATTCTGTTCTTAAGCGTACTTTCCGTGATGTTTTGTGCTTTCTGTGATTTCTTTATTGGTTGATGTAATCAAAAATCATATTTCAAACTCTGGTAGCGTATAAGGCATGGTTTGTCTATAAGAATTTACTCTACATAAATATTAGTTTGTGGTTAGAAAAGTACTTAGCAGAATCTTAACAGTCCTAAGGCGTCATACGGATGAAAGATTCTATTGCAGAAGGGTATTTAGAGCAAATCAGGAGATTGAAAGTAGCACATCCAGGTTATTAGATGAAATTCTTTTGATAACTATATCTATCAATGAGGTATGTTCCCGTGCACAACTGGAGAGTTGGAAATGTGCGTCCTAGCCGTCACTTGTTTGGCTGGTTAGGTGGTGCCTTTAGAGAGCTTAGCTGGACAGTGCATCGGTCTAGCTAACCGATTCCGTTCCAGACCTTCACCTATGTATTCGTCTCCAAATAGTCATCAAACCACGGGCAATAGTAGATCTTTTAACTAGTGTAAAGTAACAAGAAGTTTGATCTGATCAAAGCTTATAACAGCTGCACTATTTAATCAATTAGTCCAGAACCAACTTAAACTTCAGAAAATGAACGATCCATGTTTGTTAATAGATTAAGGAGTTCACTATCACATGCATAGAAAGTAATATTACCAGCCAGTAAAATGGATACGGAACTTATACTGCCGGAAAAGCATTAATCATGATGAACATCAATAAATGGCTTAAAAAAGATACTTTAGGTATATAGGTTTCGATAATGCTAAAATTGGACAGTTCCACTACAAAATAGCGATTATTTAAATACTGTTAACCAGATTATGTTCTTTAGTGACACCATAATACTGTAAATTAGAAATGATGATAACGTAATGAGACATACAGGTAGGCGCATATAAAAGTAGTACATCTTGCGTTTGAATATGAATGCGATATTTCCGTTGTGTATTAGTACAATTTCTATTAAAATTGGTCATTAAACTTTAATCAAGCTACATGCAACAACAGGACGTTTTATATAATATGAATATGGCTGGTATTTTTCTGATAGCATTTTAGTTTATGTGATCATTTCATATACACGTTGCTGTTTGCATTCTGAATGATTTTCTCTACATAAGAAAGATTATTCAAATTGTGGTAGCATATGTAAAAACAAATTAGATTGAGGAACCCCCAGGAAATTTTCGGCGACAGATTTTCTGGTACAGGGCCACCGAATAAGAGTACGATAAAGTGGATTTTTATTTTACAAATCTGATGTGTTACATGAACATGCCACATATTATGAAACCAGTTCTCTGCGGAACAAGCTGTTACCAAAAACCACATTCCCCGGATCCGTCAAACCTTCCTGAATATTCCTGAATATTTCGATGCATTATCTTCCTGATTACATCATCCGGAGCCCTGACGTGAACGTCGCCCTCTCTCATTTCTTGCAGGTCACATGGCCAGATTTCACCACGATCTACACCGACGGTTCTAAATCTGCTGATGGAGTAGGTTATGCATATGTCTTTCCTTCTACTAATGCCTTGGCTCGATACCGCCTACCTATGGAGGCTTCCAACTACACTGCGGAGGTTCTGGCCATTCGTGACGCTGTGCAATGTGGGATTTCTCGGCGCTTCCCCAAACTGCTGGTCTTAACCGATGCGAAGAGTGTCCTGCAGAGACTCTCATCTCCTCTCTGGACGAGAGATATGCCCTGTTATCTTTACGAGATCCTGACGTTGGTGAACAACGCTACCATAGCCGGAGGGCAAATTCACTTCCTTTGGATCAGAGGGCATGTCGGAATTCGATACAATGAAGTAGTCCATCGCCTGGCAAAAGAGGGACTCACCCAAGGCACCTTTCAAGGCATCCAACTGCCCTACACGGATTTCTTCGCGGTCCTTCGGCGTGACGCCTATTGCCGCTGGAATAATGCCTGGATTCGTTCTCAGTCCATCAAAGGCAAACACTACGCCACCGTTCAGACGCATATATCCACGACCCCTTGGTTCTCCAGCTTCAGGATTGCACGTCGACATCTCACCTCCATCATCAGAATGCGACTTGGACATAGATGTTACCCTGCGCATATACACCGACTACGTCTCATCGATTCTTCTGTATGTCCTGATGACCCAGGCGAAACCGCTGACCTCAATCATCTCCTGTTCAGTTGCTCTCGCTACCGAGCCCACCGTTCTTCCTTCCTCCGCCGCCTACTTCAACAGTCTGTTCCCTTTCCCGCTAGCTTCAACACCATATTACAGTTATGCCACAAACCTGTATACCAAGCTCTTCTGCAATTTCTTCAAGAAAGTGATCTACAGATCTAGTCTCCTCCCATCCTCTTAATTTTCCTTTCATTATTTTTCATACTTTTCCCTTCGATGGCCGTATGGGATTTTATCGAAGGCCAATAATAATAATAATAATAATAATAATAATAATAATAATAATAATAATAATAATAATAATAATAATAATAATAATAATAATAATAATAATAATAATAATAATAATAATAATAATAATAATAATAATAATAATAATAATAATAATAATAATAATAATAATAATAATAATAATAATAATAATAATAATAATAATAATAATAATAATAATAATAATAATAATAATAATAATAATAATAATAATAATAATAATAATAATAATCGTAATTTTACATCTGGTAATTTACATCATTTTACATCGGGTGTATCTGATTATTGTTAGACGTACAGAGCTGTGCATTGATGTCCGGGCTTCATCTTCAAGACGAGTGCATTTCAGCAATTCATTTGTCTGTTATCTATTCTATAGTTACACTGGTCACTTTCATCTACGCTAACCAATAATAGCATGTATTTTGGAATTAGTAGTAGTAGTAGTAGTAGTAGTAGTAGTAGTAGTAGTAGTAGTAGTAGTAGTAGTAGTAGTAGTAGTAGTAAATAGTAGTAGTAGTATTTTATATATACATAAAATAGTTTTATAGGATTATAATTCATACCTTAGTTCTAATTAATTAAATTTATATGCCCAGAGTCTACTGAACATGTTTATCCTGAGACCATTAATATCAATTAATACCGTATATGAATTAAATGTTTACATTTTATATCAAAATGTTTTCATGAAGTTTCTTTAACTAAGTATATTAAAAATACTTCGCTTTTGTTAGGATACCGCACTAAATACGTCATGCCCACAATGACAAACATAAAAGCTCGGAAGAGTATTATATTTCTGCAACATTTAGCAAAAATAGTAAACTCTATGTTTTTTTAATTTCTTTAAGTAGATCTAGACCATTCAGTATGATATAGTTTCCCGTTTTATATAAAAGCACACTAAAAATATATAACCGAGTTTTATTGATGAGTTTTACTTTTGTTTTATATAAACTAAACGATTCTCTTCCTTAGCGCTGGTTACACTGTGAGAAGCACTTCTAAGGTACACTTCTAATGATTACCAATGTACAGGCGTCTTAGGTTCAGCACCATATTTTCTCTAGCTCTAACCAAACCTCTCATAAAATGTGGCATCCTAAAAAAATTCTAGAGATAAGGGCGCCCTACGGAAGTTTGGGAGGGTGGAGTTATGAGGGAGTAAGAAAACGTGACCCTAATTATCTGAGTTTGGAAGCTAGAAAGTATCCACTTCTCTATTTAAAGCACATATGAGCAATGAACATTTAGTTATACCTTTTCGAGAACTATGCAATATGTTGTACAAATTGCTATAGGGCGTACAGTAGTGGATAAAAAGCTAAGAGACCTTAGTATGTAAGTCGAACCACTACAATTCTTTTTAAAAATTGCTAAACGCTTAAATAATATGAGACTGTTCTCTACTTTATGACTTTTTGTATCTAAGGTTTAAAATATAACTAAATGAAGCACTTTTGTACAGGACTGAGCCTGTTGCCTTATGATTTCAAATCTCAAGTCAAACTTAAAAGCCTTCTTTATACTATTTCTTTGAAATACACTCTAATGAGTATGAAAAACAAGGTACCATAATTAATTTTCTTTTACTTTTTCTACCATTTACCTATTACTGCTAGAAGAGGTTATGTATTCTACCCAAAAATCCGATTAGAAATTTTGCAGAAGTACAATTTTAAGGTCCCCAAAATATTGTGTGTGTGTGTGTGTGTGTGTGTGTGTGTGTGTGTGTGTGTGTGTGTGTGTGTGTGTGTGTGTGTGTGTGTGTGTGTGTGTGTGTGTGTGTGTGTGTGTGTGTGTGTGTGTGTGTGTGTGTGTACGTGACGACTTTCAGGTTAATATCTCCACCTCAAACTATCTTTCACATTGAAAGTTTTCAATATATGTAATATTCTATAAAATAGATGTGGCGATTTTGGTTGCTAACTATGTTTAATATATTTAAATGGAAAATAGGAAGCCTATCTTCAATGTTTTGTATGTAAAGAGTAGTTATGGAGATGGGCATTTTCTTAAAAATTTTCATTTCACGTCCTTGAAAGATGCTTCACTTAAACGTCAAGATTTCTATTTATCTTCGACGTTTGTGGTAAAATTAGCAACAAAATATAAAAATAAAATTCTAAATAACTGAATAATAAATAACTGAAGCACACACATGTACATTAAGTGTTTCTCTAACCATTTTAAGGTGACTTCAAAACATGTATTTCCATTAAAATCTCTTTTTAGAGATTTTGGTGACATCTTCTACCAACTATGGGTAAGTAGAAAAGAAAGTAAACCTTATTTTTGCATTCAATTTTTGATATGTTACGTTAAAAACAATAATATTGATATTTTCTCATATCACAGTCGCAGTATGTTCCATAAGTTTAAAATTATTTAGATACTTATAGAATTAGTTTGTATTGATAGTGGTAGCTTATGCATCAAATTGGTAATCTTGATGATTAGGTACGTGTGAATGTCTATTATGTCTTTCAAATGGGAAGGAGTCCTGCTAATTAGATGCCAGATCACACTCAGAGTTGCCAGCTTGTTACCCCACTCCTTTTATATTTCCATTTCTCTCGCACACTCATACAACGTGCAGGTCTGCTTGGCGCAGACGTAAGGGTAAGCAAATTATATTTTACAAACTTTTACAATGATGCAGTTGCCAAAATCAAAATTGGAAAAAGCATTTTCGCAAATTATGTATATTTTAAAATACTATAACTATAATTATAGTTTATGAATTACCTGTTTTTCTAATCCAATGGAACTGCCAGTGGCTCATCCATATCGCTGTCAATGTCACTTCCGTTAAGAGATAATTCGTCATTGTCACTGTCTTCATCGTCTGGGTCTTGCAAATTTATGATTACAGGTTCCAAAATCTCGTCACGTGCTATTTCTTTCTTAAAATCGTCTTCTTGAAGGCTTTTGCATGCCTTACGCAGTTTTCCCAGTCCTGCTGTGTTACCTTGTCAATTTCTTCGTGAACAAGTCGTTCAACGTTCGTCAGTTTAAAAGTATTTGTTCTGTTTGCAACCCCCGCTTCTATTTGAGCTCACACCAACTCAATTGGATTATATTGGCAGTGGTAAGGTGGGAGGCGTATTACCTCGTGTCCCATTTCAGTTACAAGTTGATCCAGGTGGTACACTTTTTCCGTGTTTTTAAACCGCTGCATTTCATTTATTTTTTTAAATTTGCCTGGTGTTGAACTCATAAGGCACCTGCATGCATAATCTACTTGGGAGAGAAGTGAACGGATTGCGATATAAATATATCATAAATAACTGACATTATAAAGGGAGGTTAATAACTAATCTGAAACTACATTCATTCCTTTATCCGTTATGAATATGTAAGTGTTGTGGTGTCCAGTGTTACCAGAAGTTGGAATTAGGGCAGCCTGTGACAGCCCAGTGGGAGTAGCAGAGACATTGTTAAGCCAAACGAAGCCCATTGCTACACCAGACCGCAATTTTCTCAAGAGTAATGTTACCCTTGTGTAGACGTAGTGGACTAGACTAAGTAAGATAAATTAATTTATAATACGTACTCACCCCCTTTGCTCTGAAACATTGTCCTTACCCACAGCGCCATTCTCAAAAGTTTGTGAGAAACCGGAGTAATTGTAAAAGTATGATCTCTAATTTAAAAATGCTGGCCGCCAAACTGACAGTAAGAAAATGTCAATTTCTAATATACAGCATAAACGAATAAAATTACGCAATCAGGCGTTTTTCTATACTTTTAATTTTATTATTTTTACTTTTTTTGGAAAATTGCGCTAGTGTTAGTGTTAGTGGTACTTACAAAATGATTTTATATGCATTCAATAGAACAAACTATCGATGCAACTGAAAATATTGTGACAGTTCGATTTTCACTGTTAGTTGACTTTCTTTCTTTTTCACTCTTTGCAATGTAATGAATTGCATACAAACAACATCTTCGTCCTTCCGTTTCATTCCCTTGGGTGTTGAACACAGGACCTGGCTTCTCTCGCAGGCTGCGCAACACACGCTGTACGTCAACCAAAACAACTGTCGCGAGCAAGCTCAGTGATATGTCGTATCAACAGCTTCAAAAGGGTTTGCATGACATGGGTTAAGGGAAATATCTGGAAATACATCTCTAGACAGTGCACCCGGATTTACTAATGCATGTTTCACATAAGCTTGCCCCATATCTCTTAACGGTCACGTGACCTTATCACCTCTCATTGGCTGCTATTGCAGTATAGACTGTTGTGCGGTAGAAATTAGTTCGTTATTTAACATGGTGATTTATCTTTATATGTTAGAAGAGAATTGTCAAATTTATATTTTCGTAAATGTTTTAATTAAATATATTACGCAACAGAGTTGATTTATCTGAAATGCATGTTAATTCTTAAACGAAGTAAAGAGGAGGTTCCTTTGCTCTCAAGCACATGACACAATAGCACGTGATTTAGCGGTAGTGATGACATATTTGTTTATATGACTTATCACTGACCTTGTTTTGAACTGGATTAGTCATATATCGCCATTCGAAGGTGTGTTGTGCCGAGTGCGAGAGCTAAATTATTTTATTGATCGTTTATTGCGCGTGTACTTATTATATATAATGGCAGAATCCACCGCCAGTTTTTCGCTGAAGCATCGCAAGGAAATGAATGAATTTCACTTCCTTGGAAAACCTTTACATGTGTTCGATGCACTCACAGAGAAGAATCCGTCTTTGTCAGTGAAAAAAGTCGAACAGTTGTGCTCTAAACCTACAGGTGTGTTAGATACATACGAATATCGTGACATGAAATTGAGAACAGGAAAACTTGCCACTCCAGGGGCGATATTGCTGTGTGGCGAAGACGTTATTTAAGGACAATCAGACTGAAACGAGATAAAAATCGCAAAATATACTACCTTGATGAGACTTGGGTGAATGAAAGACATACGACAAGTATGACGTGACAGGACTTTTAAGACTGAAAGACAAACATTTTCGCAAGGTATGTGTGCTGGTTTAAAAAATTCCAGTGCAAAAGGCTGAAGGCCTTCCATTATAAACTTGTATCAGTTTCATTGCTCATTCATTCAGTTTCATTATGAACTTGTATTTTTACATGCCTTCATATTCTTATTCGTATGATTTAATCTATCTTCCTGCCAATTATTATGACGTTTACTGCAGTTTTAAATGTGACGGGAAGGCACCGCCTATGGCCTATGGCGCGAAAGCATTAGCCAGTTAGGATGAGGGGGAAGGTAGTTGCACGCGAAGTGATACATGTCAGCGGGGCAAGGTTATATGAAACAGAGATTATGAATAAGAGCCCCATACTCTTTATCTCTACAATTAGCTAGTCAGCCGGCGCTGAAGGTCATTGCCATCCATGTGACAAGCAGGACCTGGGTGGCTCAGCTAGTTTAGACGCTGTCCTACTGATCTCAAAGTTTCGGATTCAAATCCGGCTCAAATCAGCGGTTTTTAAGTGCTCTGCGGGACGAAACTCCGACACACTGGAGACACTGAAACAATTCTAATAATTAACAGATTGTTAACAATTTTTTCAGTTTTAACAGAGCCGCGTCACAATATTATTAAACTGTGATTAATACTAAGCTACAAATATATAACGTAATTTAATATGACCACAGATAAGTTTGATAATTAATTCATTTGATGACTATTTTTCATCATACCAAAAAGTATGTTCACTGCAGCTTCAGTGCAAAACATTTGCTCTATTAAACGCAAATAATTGTTTAAGTATCCACATGGTATGGGTGAAATATCTTTGCAAATTTCAACAAATTGTGAAACTATTAAAGTGAAAAATCCGGCGATACGCTGTGGCACGTACATTTGAATGTCATTTGTATGCATATTGTAATTTAGAATATTCTTTCCCCTAATTTGCCTTTTGGATTTTTTAAAGATGATATAGATATTTTTGGAGGGATTTCACAGTGCTTACAGATGATGAACGTCCAGATCTACATAAAGTAACAATTCATCTATACTGATATTATAAAGACAGAATATTTGACTTTGTGTACGTATGACAAACGGCGCCGAAACCCCAATAATAATCGACGGTAAGTCCTTAACCTACAACTCGGAATAAGTATATCTAGGACAAAAATGACGCAACAAAAGAAATCAAGAGAAGAATCTCGCAGGCTTGGAGGTTTTTTTTTTCTTTTTTTTTTTTTTTTTTTACCTCCTCCAACATTTAGTTATATCGGACGATGAATGAAATGGGTGAAATGATGCTCAATTCGTCCAGGGTCCATGGAGCTTAGAATTCCCCGACATTCGTCTTTCAGGATAAGGGAAAACCTCGGAAAAACCCTTATCCAGGTGACTCACCCTGGCCGAGATTCGAACTTGGGACCTCTTGAACGTGAGGCAGACACGCTACCATCTACGCTACCGAGGCAGGCAGGCTTGGAAAGCATTCTGGTGCCTAAAATTCATCCTTCTGGACCGTCCCTAAGTAGACGTCTCAGACTAGAAGCCCTGGAATCCTATATAGAAGAAGCCAAATGTAGGCCGTCACAAGCAAACATAGGAAATCCATACAGGTAGGCCAGAGGAACAAGCTACGGAAAATCTTGTATATCTCCCTCAAAGTTTCCAATTAGTCCCTTCATAAGGTCAGCATCAAACGACAATCAAGACAGGATTAAATGAACGTGGGGAGGTGTATCTGGCCACACTTCACGATGACAAATGGACGCAGCACACCACGATGTGGGAACCATACATAGGCAGAAGACACACGAGACAGGTCAAGGCGCAGATGGGCCGACTTATTCAATGCGACAGCAGGCAGCCACTAGTCCACCATTGCCAAAACCAGGAACACGTGGCGAAACCAGTGGGCGAAAGCAAGGAACCTAAGCAGGAACCCTCCAAGTGCAGTGAAAATCGTTTTAGTGCAGTGAATGTGTACAACAGAAAAATGATTCACAGGATCACAATTCTAAACATGTCGCACTAACGTGGCCATAAATACTCTACGCGGCATATATCACTGCGTGAGGAACAGTTAAAGAGCTCCCCTTTAGTGAGAGGACCTTGCCATTAATGGGACATCTCAGGCTTCATTCATTCACTATGTCTGTGCATGTAAGGTAATTTCAAAAATCACTCAGTCGATTTGTTTAATTCTTTCGTTATAGAAAAACCGTGTCTTCTGATAGACACGAGGCTATAAAACACTTACTAACATCTATATATTTTGTGTAGTGAGATTCTATCTGGTATGTAAAGTCGTTCCAACGAATAGGACTTCTGAGTGAAAATGTCTTAAACACATGGTAATTTAATTAAAACATTTCTATGCAAAATCTAATTTGTGATGGGAACTTCTTTTCCTTCATGCCGCCTCCTTGTTTGATATTTAATTGATTTGTTCGTTTTCAAATATGAAAACACACGTACAAACGCAGTCAAACACATGGACCATTTTTTAAATATTTTTTATTTAAGGAATAGATAGATAATTTATTCATCTTGTAAATCATGCATTGTACATGAGTACTATAATATAAGACAAGTCAAATTGTAAATATACAGTGCAGTTAACTATAGCTGTAAATTAACAAGTCACATCCAATAAAGACAAGTCAGTGTTTGTACAAAATAACGACTTATAAGAATTTTACATGAATTTTAGAAGAATTTTATTATATACACAATTAATTCAGAAATATAAGATTATTATAAACTTTATAAATTCACTAACAGCATAAAAACAGTGGTGTAGCAAGTATGCCAAAATTGACTTTTTAAATGTTGAAAAATTGCAAGAGGTGTTATTGCCTATAGGCAGTTTATTTAAAAAAGTGATTCCTAGGTTTATTACACTGCTTTGATGAGCTCTTCTGTTACTTCTCTTCACATGAATATCCATCTGAAAATACCTATTTCCGGTGAAATATCGCAATCGTATGTTCGGGTGGAATGCAATACTTCCTTTACCTACGAATGAAGAATTGGGAAAGCAAAAAATGGGCCCTTAAACCTCACCACCTCAACAAGCATTATTTTTATCAATTATTGAAACTCATAGACCGTAAATGTGAGAGTGGAAGAGGTGCAGTTTACTTCTCAAAGAGTACTGCAAGTGCAGCTGCGGGTTCTGCATAAAGGAAAATGCAAAAGGTCATATAATACCACATGTATTTACAATACGTATTTTCGTACTGTTTGGTTAAAATCCGAAGCTTAGTGGTAAATACTGTACCGTCGTAGCTCACTTCAGCAATGGTTTTAGCAAATAACGTAAAAAATAGATATCCTTCTTATCGCCCATTGTTTGTGCTACCTATCTTCCTAGAGATAACTATAGTAGAAGTCCCGCATTGAAAGCGCGACCTTATTATTTCATCAAGTAAAGCTAATCTAATATTTATCACAAACTGCTGACCGAAAGATATTAAACTAGCCACTCCAAGCAAATAATCAGATCGATTTTCATGCATAAATTATGATATTAACTTCAACCTAGTGTGTAGACCTTGTTTACAAACCGTAACAAATCATAAATTAACCAATTTAGGAGAACAAAAGGCATTTCTGCTATATAATGTGGCAATGTTCCCGCCAAGTGCCACTTTCGCCAATTATTCCTGATTTAGCATTACGCACTTGGTTTTCACAGCACGCAATAAATTGCAGTTGGCACATTTTGCCCTACAAAATACGAATTGTGGTAACTAATAATACGAAATGGACTTAATAATAGTATAACATTGCATTATTTTATACGCAATACTTACTTAAAGATATATATTAACGTGTATAGAAGTGCAATTGAAGCCAAAATTAGGTTTAAATTAGCGTAAAAAGCTTAATGTTTACAATTATAAAAGTAAAAGTACCTATTTTAGATATTATTTTAATAATAATAATAATAATAATAATAATAATAATAATAATAATAATAATAATAATAATAATAATAATAATAATAATAATAATAATAATAATAATAATAATAATAATAATAATAATAATAATAATAATAATAATAATAATAATAATTATAATAACAATAATAATAATAAATAATAATAATAATAATAATAATAATAATAATAATAATAATAATAATAATAATAATAATAATAATAATAATAATAATAATAATAATAATAATAATAATAATAATAATAATAATAATAATAATAATAATAATAATAATAATAATAATAACAATAATAATAATAACAATAATAATAATAACAATAATAATAATAAATAATAATAATAATAATAATAATAATAATAATAATAATAATAATAATAATAATAATAATAATAATAATAATAATAATAATAATAATAATAATAATAATAATAATAATAATAATAATAATAATAATAATAATAATAATAATAATAATAATAATAATAATAATAATAATAATAATAATAATAATAATAATAATAATAATAATAATAATAATAATAATAATAATAATAATAATAATAATAATAATAATAATAATAATAATAATAATAACAATAATAATAATAACAATAATAATAATAACAATAATAATAATAAATAATAATAATAATAAATAATAATAATAATAATAATAATAATAATAATAATAATAATAATAATAATAATAATAATAATAATAATAATAATAATAATAATAATAATAATAATAATAATAATAATAATAATAATAATAATAATAATAATAATAATAATAATAATAATAATAATAATAATAATAATAATAATAATAATAATAATAATAATAATAATAATAATAATAATAATAATAATAATAATAATAATAATAATAATAATAATAATAATAATAATAATAATAATAATAATAATAATAATAATAATAATAATAATAATAATAATAATAATAATAATAATAATAATAATAATAATAATAATAATAATAATAATAATAATAATAATAATAATAATAAATGTTTTAGAAAACCCAGTAATGTAAACATTCTCGTACATACATATTTAACTGCATCAGTAATTACGATGTCATTCATGTCACCTTATGTTTCCTTCATAGCTAGGGTCACACAGTTTAAGTCAGCAAGTTCCTCTTCTCACATCTGTAACCTCTTTACGTAAACTTAGACTGGCATAGCAACTAATAACACCGCAATACACACCGTGTCTTGCCAACCTCTCTGTTTCATATAACCTTGCCCCGCTGACATGTATCACTCCGCGTGCAACGACCTTCCCCCTCACTCTAATTGGCTAGTGCTTTCGCGCCATAGGCCATAGGCAGTGTTATCCCGTTATATTTAAACCTGTAGTAAACGCCATAATAATTGTCAATACGATAGATAAAATCATACAAATAAGGAAATGAAGGCATGCAAAAATGCAAGTTTGTAATGAAACTCAACTCAATTCAGCCTTCGTTCTTTTCCACTGGGATTTTTTTTAAACCAGCACAAATACCTTGCAAAAATGCTTGTCTTTCAGTCTTAAAAGTCGCGTCACGCCATACTTTACTTTTCGTGTGTTCTTCATTCATCCAAGTCTCGTCAAGGTAGTATATTTTGCGATTTGTATCCCGGTAGAGTCTGATTGTCCTTAAATAACCTCTTCACCACACAGCAATATCGCCTCTGTCTCTTAGCACATTTTTCTTGCCCCTGTTTTCATTCACAAAACCCCAGCTGTATAAGCAATCTATACAGACTAGATCTGCTGAAATTTGTAACTCTGCATGCTCATTTACAGCAGACAAAATGTTATTTATGTTAGGGAGTTCGTTTCTAAAGAAAAAACTATGCACATGACGACGTACAGCACTTTTCACGAATTGCATTCTCCGGGCACTCGCTTTTGTTTATTCCTGTTTTTGCCCGAAGTGATAAGTTCTCCTGTTGTCTCAATTCCACGTTGCGATGTTCTTACGGAAATAACACTCACGCCTGTAAGTTTAGAGCGCACCTCACTCTCTCACTCACAAAGACGGATTCTTCTCTGTAAGTGCATTAAACACATGCACCACAATTTTTTTCGCTGCTTTGTAAAGGTTTTTCCTTGCGATGCTTCAGCGAAAAACTGGCGGTAGACTGCTATTATACATATAAGTACATGAGCAATAAACGATCAGTAAAATAATTTAGCCCTCGCAATCGGCACAGTACACCTTCGAATGGCAATATATGACTACTCCAGTTCAAAACAAGGTCAGTGGTGAACGTATAAACAAATATGTCATCACTACCGCTAAATCACGTTCTATCTTGTCATCTAAATGGCGGGCTAAAGCAAAGGAACCTCCTCCTTACTTCGTTTAGGAATTAACATGCATTTCAGATAAATTAAAACTGTTGCGTAATATATTTAATTCAAACAGTTATGAAAATATAAATTTGACAATTCTCTTCCAAAATATAAAGATATATCACCATGTTAAATATCGGACTAATTTTTACCGCACAACAGTCTATACCATAACAGCAGCCAATGAGAGGAGATTTGGTCACGTGACCGTTAAGAGATACGGGGCAAGCTTATACCTTCATATCCTCATGACTAGATAGAGTCGTTACTCAGCTTCCATCCAGTAGGAATCGACTCATATCTAGCTATCCAATCAGACAACATCTGAATGACCCTTACATGGAATAAATCACATGCTAAGATCGGTCTGGGTGGCTCACTAGTCAACCACTTTACTGCTATTAACTCCGTTGCTGCAATGGCCGTCTAACTTTTAAATGGACTGTACATATTGTAAAGCGATTTTGTTATATATAACTTGTTCCATTATATTTATTTGTGCTTTTGCATTTTGTGTACATCCAGTTAATTGTACCTATCAACAAATTTTGCAAGGTATTTCCTAATATTTATATCTCTTAATCTAACTTCTCATTTACTATCTTTCATTACTGTAAAAACTGTTTTTCCTACAGTAAAGACAGTTTGTGGTGTCTTCTTTCTTCGAGGTCTCTTCTGAACGAAATTAAAATATAACAATTGAAGTTTCATAAACTTTTAAATGTTTTGCTTTTCGGCTTTTTTAATTGAGGTTCGCTTTATTTTAGTAGCTTCAGTTTTATTCCTTACAGCATTACCATAATCCATTATCGCAACTCACTTGGTGGTCTAAAGGTGACATGCTAGTTTCTGATTTCTGATGTCGCGGGCTTAAACTCGGAAGATGGTGATGGCTTTTTCCGGGCGTAAAATTCCTTAGCATGGCTTCCTTCGTTAAGGTGAGTAAAACCGTTTGTCCCGTGTACGATACGTTATAGAGCCTTAAGCTTCGATAAGAGGCCTCTGAACAAAGTTAAGGTCTTCCGCGCCCAATCTAAAATGGAATACTGGATTAAAAGCGTTCATAAATACTCAGAAAAAATCACCACTTAAGTATTTGAAGTGTCTCTCCCTTATTCGCATGAAAAATGTAACTTATGGCGTAACAGCCCGCAAACGGGCCATACCCCGTTTACTTCTTGAAGCAAATGAGGGTTCTTGGTTGGCCTCTATCAGAGCTTTTTACTATTTTCCCACAAAAATCCCTTTAAATAGAAGTGTGTCTCATCTGACATATGTAGATTAGGTAATATATTGTTTTTGTAACCATGACCTGAAGTTGCGCACAGAGTGTTATTCTCATTTTCAGACAAGTAGACGTAACTTATGAAACACGTTCACTTACAAGGCTGGAATTTCAATTCTGCTTTCGGTACCCGATGAAGCGTACACACACTGATTTGCATTGTTTACGAATATCGATGGGCTGAGTGGACTTTGCTGCATTTCGTTAAAACATGATTGACATTCTTAAGTATTCAGAGTTCTTGGCCTACCTGATGATTGATTTTTCCCTAAGTGCCCATACTCTCTCCATCACTCAATTGTCCGTCCGTCAGGAACACGGATATGACGATTTCCTAGGCATGATAAATGTTGGATAGTATTAGGCTATTTAAACGAACAAAAGCTTTCACAGCTTGAATGTGTACTTCTATGGGCCACTGATCCATTGCTACAGAAATAGTTGACTTTAAATAACGGTTCCAAAGCTGTCATTGCAGTGTGCCGTTCCACAGAATCTAATTACATAAATGTGCTATGGGTTTTCCTTTACCCTGAACTTTCTGTCTGCTAGTTTGTCTATATGGCGGGGATTCTGGTATTTTTTTTTTTTTTTTTTTTTTTGCTTTTTTATTTTTATTTTACGTCCTCCAACGTTAAGTCATATCGGAGATGAATGGAATGGGTGAAATGATGCTCAAATGATCCCAGGGTCCATAGAGCTTAGAGTTACCCGACATTCATCTTTCAGGATAAGGGAAACCCCCGGAAAAAACCTTATCCAGGTAACTCACCCTGACCGAAATTCGAACTCGGGACCTCTTGAACGTGAGGCAGACGCTCTACCACCACGCCACCGAGGCGGGCGACTCTGGCAGTGCAGCCTAAGGTTTATTGTGCATTAGACCGCAAGAAGAAGGATGAGTTGAAAGTACCTACAGGTGGCCAGAACTTATCACTACAGCTTCGGTCAGTTCCCTACAGGTGTAGGCAGTTTCTTCAGCCTGAAGCAGTTCCAGGTCACCACTAGCTAGTCAGGCCCGGCTGATCAAACAGCCCTCTCTTGGAAGGACGGCCGGCCGGCTCAGCCGAACACAGAATTTCCAGAGCGCAAACTCATCGGCCCCACTGGCGATTTTGCTGACTCTTGCTACCTGGAAAGGTCGCATGGAGAGAATGAAATTAATAAAATAAAGGAAGTAAAATGGTGAATGTGAGGTAAATATCCTTTCCAACATTCGCCTAGTGACCAGGGAAAATCTCCAAAAAACCTAAGGTTAGTAGCCTCGGCTGTGGAAATCGAACTCCGATCTCCTGATTACTTCCGAGCCATCCCACTCGGTACCCTGTACTATCAGTAATTAAGTCATTCAGAACCATTAACAGCTAATCTTCAGCTAATAAACAAGAGTTCCTATGATTCCGGCCAATTAAGTCCTTCACACTCATCGAGCATAGTTGTATATGTGGTAGCGCTATGACTCGCATTTGAAAGGTTATATGTTCGATCCCGTCGACCATGCACTTTCACTTCCGTGATTTACCCCTTGTCACTTATACTCCTCCACAGGAGAGTAAGTCTCCGAGGGACGAGACGCAGGGTGATTGGTGAAGGTTCCCACACCCTCCCTGGTTCCCCTAGTTGGTTAATACCTCCAGCGCCGTAGGCGTTGCTTTCACATCACGTGGAAACATGCAGTAAACGTCAAAACAGTTGTCAGCAAGATAGTTCATGCAAATAAAGATGTGAAGGCATGTGAAAATACAAGTTTATAAAAGCTCAACTCCCACGTTTAATGGTAATGTATGTCAAATCCAGTTCAAATCAAGGTCAGAGATAAAATTAATATAAACAACTATGTCAGGCTATCGATAAACGCACGAACCTCATCCCGAGAGGCAGGTTTGAAGCAAAGGATCTTCCTCTTCATTTCGTTTAAGAATTAACATGCATTCCAGATAAATTAACTCTGTTGCGTAATATGCCAATTCATACGGTTATGAAAATATAAATTTGACAATTCTCTTTGAACATATTAATAACTCATATTTACCGCATAACAGACTATACTACGACAGGAGTCAATGAGAGGTGATAGGTCACGTGAGCGTTAAAGGATACGGGGCAAGTTTATTTGAAACAAGGATTAATCGAATACTATAGTGCTTATCCACATACCACGGCTTTCCCGACCACTATTTCCCATTCATACCATTCCGTTCCTATCCGTTTCAGAGTTGTAGGACCAGGCGGGTTGCGGCAGGACAACGATTATGCACTCCATAAAGGTTTCTTCTCTGGCGTCGTACCGCGCCCGCCTCCGCAGTGAGCCCTTGCTGAGAACCACCGCAGGTTCATGAGTCTGTGTGTGTCAAGCAGGGCGGCTTTGGATGCTTACTGGAATCGTTAGGGGCCCCGTCTATGCCTGCGACCGTCGCCATCCGAGATTCTCTCCTCATTTTTATCTCCTAGACGTGGCGAGAACAACAACAAAGGACCTATTGACCAGATATGTCTCGGATACAAGGGAACCTCTGTCTACCTTTACTCCTATCCAGCTTACTATAACAATTTATACATGTCAGCTATAACAAAATTGTTATGCATGTTCGCTAGTGAACGCTATTTTCCTTAGTTCTTAAAAGCGAACTTAAATACTCTTTATATGGTTCAACTATTCTATGTTGAATTACTTTTTCCCCTTATAGCATCTATATATGGTAGCGCACTTTTCCTGAAATGTAATTCCAATCGCTAACGCTTCACTGAATCCCTGAAAGATATTTATTTCTTAGAAGTTATTTGGAAATGTACCCACTGAATAAAAATCTACTTAAAAAGTCGTTTGTGTGCCCATTTAGAAATGCTAAAGGAACTATAAACTACGTTGCGGAAGTCATAAGGGTAACAATATACCTCTGATTTCCCAGAAAATATCAGTCGAGTCTTACTGAGATAAACAAGCATATACGTATTTTCCTTGTACCGGGATCGAGAAAAGTAGTGTGCTGAAAAATGTAAGCGAAAATAGAGTTTAGCAAGTTTCAAATACTTCAGAACGTCAACTGTTACATATCAGTTTTGAAGGGTGTTCAATACCTTGACATGAACCAACGCTTTTCAGAATCACGCCAAGAACTTATGGAGTGCGGCTGAGCATAAAAGGCGCTTTTAGTACACAGGTCTTAAGGAACATTGGTACTATACCAAATTTCTACATTAAAGTCTCACGAAATTTTCACTATATACAGTCAATGGGACATTTATTTAATTTGAAATTGGTGCAATTATAACTCACTGAACAAACAATATCGAAAATATTATGTTTCCTCAAGTAACAGAAGTAGGTTAAAATGGTAGGTTCCAGCGCAGACCCAAATGAGCAAGATGGCGGCCATGCGCAATCGGTATGTTTAGTGGATTTAGACAGTGTTTAGGTAGGCAGTCAATCCTCTTAATTTGCTGTACCTTATAATGCTGTGTCCTGAGGTATGATCAGAGCTTGTCTTGAGCTATGATCTGAGGCTCTAGGGTTAAGGGCTGCAGGGTTTCTTAGGTAAAGTCTGTTGGTATGGGATGTTAATATCTGAAGGATTTAATGGTTAGGTCCTGAGGTATGATCTGGGACTCTATGGTTAAGAGTTGCAGGGTTTCTTAGGTAAAGACTGTTGGTCTGGGAGGTTAATAGCTATAGGACTTAGAGGTTAGGTCTCGAGGTATGATCTGGGGCTCTAGGGTTAAGGGTTGCAGGTTTCAACAGGTAGGGCTGCAGGATTTAATGGTAAGCTCTTGAGGTATGATCTAAGGCTCTAGGGTTAATAGTTTCACAGGTGAAGTCTGTTGGTCTGGATGGTTGAGAGCTGTAGGATTTAGGGGCTTGGTCTCTATGTATGATCTGGGAGGGGGGGGTCTAGTGCTAAGAGCTGCAGGTTTTTCACAGGTAAGGGTTGCTGGTCTGGGAGGTTAATAACTATAGCATTTGGAGGGTAGGTCCTGATGTATGATCTGGGGGCTCTAGGGTTAAGAGTTTTCACAGGCGAAGTCTGTTGGTCAGGATAGTTGAGAGCTGTAAGATCTAGAGGTTAGGTATCTATGTATGATCAGGGGGGTTCTAGTGTTAAGAGCCTCAGGTTTTCACAGGAAAAGGTTGCTGGTCTGGGAGGTTAATAGCTGTAGGATTTGGAGGGTAGATCCTGAGGTATGATCTGGAGCTCTAGGGTTAAGAGTTGTAGGGTTCATAGCTAAATGTTGTTGGTCTAGAGGATAAAGGCCGTAGGGTCTTTTAACTACGTTTTATGGGCTGAGGTATGATCTTATCATTTTGAAGTTCAGTTTGCTAGTCCAGCGATTAAAGGCGGCTAATCTCGAGGCAAGACCTACATTTATGCTTTACTATGTCATCCTATTATAAACTAACCTAACCTAATATACTCATTCAGTTCTACCTTCTTTCATCATTCTTTATTGTAACCTAGCTGTGTTTGGCTAGTGGCTTCCTTTGTTGCACCTGTTAACCTAATTGTTCTCTTTCCTTAACTTCCTCTATTCTACCACTTTAACCTAACCTAATATATCCCATGGTTTTAACTTCTTGATCATTGTTCAAGCTAGTTGATTCTGGTATTAACATTCGTTCTCTTTTCTTAAGCTGCCCTGTTTTTACCTCCTTAACCTATCCTAAGCATGTTTCTTTTCTCATGCTAACTACTTGTATGTATGATGCAAATTTTTTAGACATATCGGTGTTAGAGCTATCTTTGTCACTGCAAGAGGTATATATGCTGATTACAGATCTTTATACAGTAAATTTCACCCTTTGTGTATCTGCTTCTCTTTTCCTAAAAATTGAGATTCTTTTGTTGCTAGGGTTTCTTGTTTTTCGTACCTTCTCTATGCTTTCAGGAACTCTATTCTACCTTGTTATGTTATGAGGTCTTATGCTTGTATCTTAGGCTTTTTGATTAAGCCTTTTGATCTGAAAGACTATGTATTTTGGCTATGTTCCTCATCTCTTATGGTCACATGGTTAGGTCTTGAGGCATGATCTTAGGGCCTGGGGTTTAAAGGATATAAGTCTCATAGCTTAAGCTCGTAGGTCTAAAGGTTAAAGACTGTAGGTTTAGTGGTTAGGTCGTATGGATTCAAGGTTAGATCTCTCGGTCTAGAGTTTAAGGCTGTAGGATCTGAAGGTTACGTATGGAGGTATGATCTGAGGGCTCTAGGGTTAAGAGTTTTAAGCTTCATAGCTAAAGGTTGCTGGTCAGGAGGTTGAAAGCTGTAGGATCTGGAGGTTAGGTATTGAGGTATGATCTCGGAGCTCTAGGATTAAAAGCTATAGGCTTCATAGCTAAAAGTTTGCCAGCTAGAGATATCTTCTTTACTGTTAGAGGTATATTTGCAATGGTCTAGGCGTACAGTTTTCTTACATTTTTTCATGCAGATTGATGTCTTCGTACTCTTGTGTCTTTTTCAAGCTTTTACCCCCTATGCATCGTCTTGTAATAAGTCGTTACGCTAAACCAATGTTCTAATGCTATTTCCAAGCTTTTTCAGATGTTATGAGGTTTATGCGCGTTTCAGGGATATTTTAGACCAAGTTACGTTACTTAATTCATTTTATAACTAATTAAGAAGGTTTTTCAAGGATATTTCAGATTACGAGATAGTAGTTACTTTTTAAATTTACCTATTTTAACATTAACTAAAGTGTGTTCAGTTAGCTTATGTGGTGAGGTAGACGTCCCTCGTCTTTTTCTCTGGACTTGGGACCAGCGTCAGAATTGGTTTTCTGAACGGTAGACTTAACGCCCTCCTCTGCCCTTATTATTCAGCTGTTTTCATGCTTAGATGTTTTAATGCTACGTTCTAGTGTTTATTTCTCGGAATGAAAATTATTTTATTTTTTTTGTGCTCTAGGGTTCCTTCTTTCTTTCGCCGTTCAAAAGACGGTAATGTTCATGGGCATATGTGGATACTCCATCATCTGCAATTACTCTCTTGTCATCATGTGGAGATAGGGATATTTTGTTCACTTCCACTGACGTAACATTATGTTGACGGGACATAATTAGGTTCATTGGCGTTCTTATGATTTCTCTGCTTTTCAGACAGTCCACATAGCTCTCAAAGGTTATGTACTGTTTAATGGCACTATGTTTTATGCCTTTTATCTTCTTGATTATGCCTCCATCGATATCGAGTGCATACATCTTCGGTCTCAGTCCAACAAAACGACGAATGATTTTTCCATTGGCTTCATCTTTAAATTTTCCCAACACTTTCTTGTTTTTTGTAGAATGGCATATATGGTCGCTAGGATAATCAGCAGTATCCAGATGTTCCAGAAAACGTAACTTATCCTGGTATATGTCTCCGGTAGTCACACGATGGATGAAAGAGTCAGTATCCATGTACATGAGCTTCAGATTTTCAAGCCCGTAATACGGCATTAGCACATCATAATGATACCAATACATCAAGGTCTTCGAGATATCCAGCACACACATCCCAATGTATATAGGCTTTTTGAAGACTATCTCTCGTGAGGCTATGTGTACTGCAACCAGATTAGGTCCATATATAGTTCTATCAATAAATGTAGGCTTAGCAACCAGTTTTGCCAATGCCTTCCAATCGGTGACAAGTCGTATATTCAGTCGGTTTCTGATGTTTTCCATAGTTTTGCCAAACATGGCATTGTTGAAAAGCTTGTAAAGATCCTTCTCGAAATCATTTCTCGATCCTTGTCGTAGCCGGTTATTGAATTCCACATAAGGCTTTAACCAACATGACTGTTGAAATTGTAGCACCCGATGGATTTTAGTCAGTTGTAACCCATGACTAAGGGCTTGCTTCAAGGTCATGTAATGCACCACATACCTAGTTCGTGATCCAAGGTGAGGAATTAGTTTCCTTGTAGAAGAACCCGGGGGCTTGATACACTCAGGTAGGAACGGTAAATCATTGTGCAGGTCATGGAGTTCTGTAGGATATTGAAGGTCCACTTCTAAGATGTATCCGAGAGGGTCATCTTCTCGTAGTATATCTAGGTTGATATCTTCAGGAGAAACCCACTTAAAACCCCCGTAAGCAAGGGGCTTCCCCATAGCCCACGCATATTGATTATTTGCATCCTCGTACGTAATATATTGAGAGGGTTTACTTGAGTCATACTCCTTCATGTAGTGATTGTTCGCTTCTGCATACCGATGAGAAACTTGGCATAATCCTCCTCTTATACCTGCTTCAACCATGAGTAGCTGGTCATAATCCTGTAGTAATTCCAGTTCAATTCCTGTGAACAACAGCATTGCATCCCACGTAAGTCCGGGTGATGTATAATAATGTGCGGGATCAACTTTATGGGTTTTCAGGGTCTGCTCTCTGAATGTTTCAAACACATCTGCTAGTAGAAGGACATCCGAAGTTAAGTAGAGGTCACTGTAGTCGCCTAGTGTTCTGATGTTGAAGTGACTCCATACGGTTTTTGCATGCTGATACTCTGCATCACTAATTTCTTCTCTGTTTAACTTACTGTAGAATGCTTCTCTCGGAGGAAGTTCTGTCTCACTCAAAACATCCCATGATGTAACGTAATCATAGGGAAACACACCTTTACGCATCATCAATTCGATCTTCTCTGCTCCAAAGTACTTCTGGGTTTCAGGATATGATGTTAGATTTTTTGCTAGTTTATCCAAGCTGGTACTAAGGAAGCGATAGGTATCCACAAAACGAAGTTTAATGTCACCAACATACTTTGAAAATGATATATAACTTTCCTCAGAGCTAGGAATAACTTCTACTCTATCGCTAGTACAGCCTAACTCCTTAACAATGAAATGGGAGTCATATCCACTCAGGTTATGTATGAAGACAGGAATATAATTAGGCGTTTTACACGCTAGATTACACTGATTATGTAGACTTCCCCGATATTCACCACTTATATGATCATGATCTCGTACTTTCCAGTTATCGTCGGTAAATTCTTTACCACATAAGTAGCATTCTGTAGAAGATTCGAACGATTTTTGTTGCTTATCTGTCAGAGTTAATGGAGCACCAGTTTTGTATACAGCATTAATTTTCTTTGCGAGAGAACTTACATACTCCATAAACTTCAGTGCAGCATCATAACCCCGATATACATAGGGTTCAGTAGGAAGATCAGTCTGTAAACCTTCAATTGTAGCTGAGGATTTGACATAAACACAGAAACTCATAGGAATATGCTTCTGATATGGAACTGTATAAGACGTTTCGGCATTAGAAGAACACCCGTGGTAAGGGGTAAGAATGCTTTCAAAGTCAGCGTATATGACATAAGGTAATTTCAACATCCTTTCATGATTCTTGAATCTAACAATAGATTTCTCCTTAGTTGGCATAACAATCTTAGCAACTCCGTGTTGGCTGCATAATTTTCTATGTTCATTTAACCTCTCAACTCCTCCATTTCGATAATCAAAGTGCGTAAAACAGCGCTTGCAGATGTAGAGTTTTCCCTCACATTTGGTTTTTTGTTGATGAATAAGTCTCTCGAAATTCTTTATATAAACGTAATGATGACGTCCAGCTGAATTGCTTAATAGAAGCAGGTCGCGATGCTCAGTCAGTTCTTCATTGACAACTTTCATAGGAAACACTTGATTCTTTTCATCCAACCCGAAAACATTTATAGAGATGTTATTTTTTCGTTCAAATTTTGGGATGTCACTCAAACTCATAGGAAATGAGACGCAGCTAAAGTCATATCTTTCTTGAAGATTCTTATACTTGCTAACACGTTGAGGATCCTTGTGAATGAACTTGGCAAGTACGGCGTACATAAAACATTTCTCATCATCATAGTTGTGCGGATTTATACAGGCTCCTTTAGCTCCAACAATAGCCGGTAGAGGGATGTAACTGCTCCCTTTTAGACCATTATTCTTGTTGATCCTAACACGCACACCATCAACAGCTAATAAAGCCCAGCTGCTTCCTTTAAGTTGACTTTCCTCCATTTCAGTACAAAGTTTCTTGAATTTACTTTCCAATATGGCGTCCAAGTCACTTTCTAAAAATATTGCTTGATTTGGTGTTTTAAAGGCTTTATCAGCAGTGTCACCAACGGCATTCACAAACCGACATTCAGCCATGAGGTTAATTTTCACACTTTTATGCATCCTCAGTTGCTTCTGAACGGCTTGAATTATCCGCTGTTTTGATTCCTGGAGATATGTATTCAGGTCTTGGCATGTAGAGCACTGGATGAAATATGATTTCAGTCGATCCTGGAAAGCTGTTTCATATTCTACGACATCGTCTTCATCAGGAACCATTAACAGCAATTTATGTTTGGTAGGCTCGATCTTGAGTTTCTTAGCAGCAGTTATTCTCTCGCATCGTTCTTGATGAGTATCTCTGCGATTCTCAGTATCATAAACATTACCACAATGTTTACATTCGTAAAACCGGCCACATACCAGCTCATGTCTCTTTTTATTGTAGCTTTTCAGGAAACTCTTTGCACATATGCTACACCTATTTTCAGGTATAGTGTCTAACAGAGCTTCCATCGCTATAGTTTTTTGTTGTGTGCAGGCTAATTCTCGGGGAATATGTTGCCAAGTGAGTGTCTTGATACACTTTTCACTTCTCTTCTTCACCTTGATAAGTTATCAGCGCTACTGATGATGAATTTCACTGTAGAAGCTGATCCGCTATGCTATAAACACACTAGCGTAATTACAATCTAAGATCGCTCAAGCTCTCTTTATACACTTAGCACAGACCTAATAGAAAACTTCATCATCCCCTACACCAACGGGATTCGAAGGTGGCACTCCTATCGGAGAAAACCTAAAGGAAAAACTTCATCACACCACCACCACCACCACCACCACCACCACCTTTGTAGTTCGAAGGTGGCGCTCCTATCGGAGAAAACCTAAAAGGAAACTATTATCTTGCTACCACAGGGGTTCGAAGATGGTTCTACTATTGGAGAAAACCTAAAAGAAAACTCTATTAATTTTCCAGTTTTCGATTATTCTTTAACTACTATACAATTCACATGAGAGAAAAAATTAGACAAATTAAAATTGAAAAAGGAAATAAATAGCTAGATTTGAAGATAAAATTTAGACAATTCAAACGAGTATAAACACGACTAAGCTCCGCCTTTTAGTTTTAAAGTTACATTAGGAGCTCCCATTGCCACCCGTAGACACCTCTCCGTCATCTTCAACCACGTGTTCTTGATTCTTTTCACACATATCTTAACATAACAGTTCTATTTTTCTCAAGTTCATCTATTACACCGTTTAACTGATCCACGGGCACCCTTAGAATCCTTCACTTCATCCTCAAACACACCTTCTTGAACCGTTTTGATATATTTTAACCTATTTATGTTTGTTGCTACGGGCATCCGTTCTCTTTTCTTAAGTTAAATTATTACGGCCATCTTGTTATGTCTGAGTCTCATGCTTATATATTAAACTTTGTGATTAAGTATTTTGATTTGAAAGTCTATGTAAATCGGTTAAGGTAAACATCTCTTCTCAACATGAGACAAGGAGAGAAGAGATGTTTACCTTAACCGATTTACATAGACTTTCAAATCAAAATACTTAATCACAAAGTTTAATATATAAGCATGAGACTCAGACATAACAAGATGGCCGTAATAATTTAACTTAAGAAAAGAGAACGGATGCCCGTAGCAACAAACATAAATAGGTTAAAATATATCAAAAGGGTTCAAGAAGGCGTGTTTGAGGATGAAGTGAAGGATTCTAAGGGTGCCCGTGGATCAGTTAAACGGTGTAATAGATGAACTTGAGAAAAATAGAACTGTTATGTTAAGATATGTGTGAAAAGAATCAAGAACACGTGGTTGAAGATGACGGAGAGGTGTCTACGGGTGGCAATGGGAGCTCCTAATGTAACTTTAAAACTAAAAGGCGGAGCTTAGTCGTGTTTATACTCGTTTGAATTGTCTAAATTTTATCTTCAAATCTAGCTATTTATTTCCTTTTTCAATTTTAATTTGTCTAATTTTTTCTCTCATGTGAATTGTATAGTAGTTAAAGAATAATCGAAAACTGGAAAATTAATAGAGTTTTCTTTTAGGTTTTCTCCAATAGTAGAACCATCTTCGAACCCCTGTGGTAGCAAGATAATAGTTTTCTTTTAGGTTTTCTCCGATAGGAGCGCCACCTTCGAACTACAAAGGTGGTGGTGGTGGTGGTGGTGGTGGTGGTGTGATGAAGTTTTTCCTTTAGGTTTTCTCCGATAGGAGTGCCACCTTCGAATCCCGTTGGTGTAGGGGATGATGAAGTTTTCTATTAGGTCTGTGCTAAGTGTATAAAGAGAGCTTGAGCGATCTTAGATTGTAATTACGCTAGTGTGTTTATAGCATAGCGGATCAGCTTCTACAGTGAAATTCATCATCAGTAGCGCTGATAACTTATCAAGGTGAAGAAGAGAAGTGAGAAGTGTATCAAGACACTCACTTGGCAACATATTCCCCGAGAATTAGCCTGCACACAACAAAAAACTATAGCGATGGAAGCTCTGTTAGACACTATACCTGAAAATAGGTGTAGCATATGTGCAAAGAGTTTCCTGAAAAGCTACAATAAAAAGAGACATGAGCTGGTATGTGGCCGGTTTTACGAATGTAAACATTGTGGTAATGTTTATGATACTGAGAATCGCAGAGATACTCATCAAGAACGATGCGAGAGAATAACTGCTGCTAAGAAACTCAAGATCGAGCCTACCAAACATAAATTGCTGTTAATGGTTCCTGATGAAGACGATGTCGTAGAATATGAAACAGCTTTCCAGGATCGACTGAAATCATATTTCATCCAGTGCTCTACATGCCAAGACCTGAATACATATCTCCAGGAATCAAAACAGCGGATAATTCAAGCCGTTCAGAAGCAACTGAGGATGCATAAAAGTGTGAAAATTAACCTCATGGCTGAATGTCGGTTTGTGAATGCCGTTGGTGACACTGCTGATAAAGCCTTTAAAACACCAAATCAAGCAATATTTTTAGAAAGTGACTTGGACGCCATATTGGAAAGTAAATTCAAGAAACTTTGTACTGAAATGGAGGAAAGTCAACTTAAAGGAAGCAGCTGGGCTTTATTAGCTGTTGATGGTGTGCGTGTTAGGATCAACAAGAATAATGGTCTAAAAGGGAGCAGTTACATCCCTCTACCGGCTATTGTTGGAGCTAAAGGAGCCTGTATAAATCCGCACAACTATGATGATGAGAAATGTTTTATGTACGCCGTACTTGCCAAGTTCATTCACAAGGATCCTCAACGTGTTAGCAAGTATAAGAATCTTCAAGAAAGATATGACTTTAGCTGCGTCTCATTTCCTATGAGTTTGAGTGACATCCCAAAATTTGAACGAAAAAATAACATCTCTATAAATGTTTTCGGGTTGGATGAAAAGAATCAAGTGTTTCCTATGAAAGTTGTCAATGAAGAACTGACTGAGCATCGCGACCTGCTTCTATTAAGCAATTCAGCTGGACGTCATCATTACGTTTATATAAAGAATTTCGAGAGACTTATTCATCAACAAAAAACCAAATGTGAGGGAAAACTCTACATCTGCAAGCGCTGTTTTACGCACTTTGATTATCGAAATGGAGGAGTTGAGAGGTTAAATGAACATAGAAAATTATGCAGCCAACACGGAGTTGCTAAGATTGTTATGCCAACTAAGGAGAAATCTATTGTTAGATTCAAGAATCATGAAAGGATGTTGAAATTACCTTATGTCATATACGCTGACTTTGAAAGCATTCTTACCCCTTACCACGGGTGTTCTTCTAATGCCGAAACGTCTTATACAGTTCCATATCAGAAGCATATTCCTATGAGTTTCTGTGTTTATGTCAAATCCTCAGCTACAATTGAAGGTTTACAGACTGATCTTCCTACTGAACCCTATGTATATCGGGGTTATGATGCTGCACTGAAGTTTATGGAGTATGTAAGTTCTCTCGCAAAGAAAATTAATGCTGTATACAAAACTGGTGCTCCATTAACTCTGACAGATAAGCAACAAAAATCGTTCGAATCTTCTACAGAATGCTACTTATGTGGTAAAGAATTTACCGACGATAACTGGAAAGTACGAGATCATGATCATATAAGTGGTGAATATCGGGGAAGTCTACATAATCAGTGTAATCTAGCGTGTAAAACGCCTAATTATATTCCTGTCTTCATACATAACCTGAGTGGATATGACTCCCATTTCATTGTTAAGGAGTTAGGCTGTACTAGCGATAGAGTAGAAGTTATTCCTAGCTCTGAGGAAAGTTATATATCATTTTCAAAGTATGTTGGTGACATTAAACTTCGTTTTGTGGATACCTATCGCTTCCTTAGTACCAGCTTGGATAAACTAGCAAAAAATCTAACATCATATCCTGAAACCCAGAAGTACTTTGGAGCAGAGAAGATCGAATTGATGATGCGTAAAGGTGTGTTTCCCTATGATTACGTTACATCATGGGATGTTTTGAGTGAGACAGAACTTCCTCCGAGAGAAGCATTCTACAGTAAGTTAAACAGAGAAGAAATTAGTGATGCAGAGTATCAGCATGCAAAAACCGTATGGAGTCACTTCAACATCAGAACACTAGGCGACTACAGTGACCTCTACTTAACTTCGGATGTCCTTCTACTAGCATATGTGTTTGAAACATTCAGAGAGCAGACCCTGAAAACCCATAAAGTTGATCCCGCACATTATTATACATCACCCGGACTTACGTGGGATGCAATGCTGCTGTACACAGGAATTGAACTGGAATTACTACAGGATTATGACCAGCTACTCATGGTTGAAGCAGGTATAAGAGGAGGATTATGCCAAGTTTCTCATCGGTATGCAGAAGCGAACAATCACTACATGAAGGAGTATGACTCAAGTAAACCCTCTCAATATATTACGTACGAGGATGCAAATAATCAATATGCGTGGGCTATGGGGAAGCCCCTTGCTTACGGGGGTTTTAAGTGGGTTTCTCCTGAAGATATCAACCTAGATATACTACGAGAAGATGACCCTCTCGGATACATCTTAGAAGTGGACCTTCAATATCCTACAGAACTCCATGACCTGCACAATGATTTACCGTTCCTACCTGAGTGTATCAAGCCCCCGGGTTCTTCTACAAGGAAACTAATTCCTCACCTTGGATCACGAACTAGGTATGTGGTGCATTACATGACCTTGAAGCAAGCCCTTAGTCATGGGTTACAACTGACTAAAATCCATCGGGTGCTACAATTTCAACAGTCATGTTGGTTAAAGCCTTATGTGGAATTCAATAACCGGCTACGACAAGGATCGAGAAATGATTTCGAGAAGGATCTTTACAAGCTTTTCAACAATGCCATGTTTGGCAAAACTATGGAAAACATCAGAAACCGACTGAATATACGACTTGTCACCGATTGGAAGACATTGGAAAAACTGGTTGCTAAGCCTACATTTATTGATAGAACTATATATGGACCTAATCTGGTTGCAGTACACATAGCCTCACGAGAGATAGTCTTCAACAAGCCTATATACATTGGGATGTGTGTGCTGGATATCTCGAAGACCTTGATGTATTGGTATCATTATGATGTGCTAATGCCGTATTACGGGCTTGAAAATCTGAAGCTCATGTACATGGATACTGACTCTTTCATCCATCGTGTGACTACCGGAGACATATACCAGGATAAGTTACGTTTTCTGGAACATCTGGATACTGCTGATTATCCTAGCGACCATATATGCCATTCTACAAAAAACAAGAAAGTGTTGGGAAAATTTAAAGATGAAGCCAATGGAAAAATCATTCGTCGTTTTGTTGGACTGAGACCGAAGATGTATGCACTCGATATCGATGGAGGCATAATCAAGAAGATAAAAGGCATAAAACATAGTGCCATTAAACAGTACATAACCTTTGAGAGCTATGTGGACTGTCTTAAAAGCAGAGAAATCATAAGAACGCCAATGAACCTAATTATGTCCCGTCAACATAATGTTACGTCAGTGGAAGTGAACAAAATATCCCTATCTCCACATGATGACAAGAGAGTAATTGCAGATGATGGAGTATCCACATATGCCCATGAACATTACCGTCTTTTGAACGGCGAAAGAAAGAAGGAACCCTAGAGCACAAAAAAATAAAATAATTTTCATTCCGAGAAATAAACACTAGAACGTAGCATTAAAACATCTAAGCATGAAAACAGCTGAATAATAAGGGCAGAGGAGGGCGTTAAGTCTACCGTTCAGAAAACAAATTCTGACGCTGGTCCCAAGTCCAGAGAAAAAGACGAGGGACGTCTACCTCACCACATAAGCTAACTGAACACACTTTAGTTAATGTTAAAATAGGTAAATTTAAAAAGTAACTACTATCTCGTAATCTGAAATATCCTTGAAAAACCTTCTTAATTAGTTATAAAATGAATTAAGTAACGTAACTTGGTCTAAAATATCCCTGAAACGCGCATAAACCTCATAACATCTGAAAAAGCTTGGAAATAGCATTAGAACATTGGTTTAGCGTAACGACTTATTACAAGACGATGCATAGGGGGTAAAAGCTTGAAAAAGACACAAGAGTACGAAGACATCAATCTGCATGAAAAAATGTAAGAAAACTGTACGCCTAGACCATTGCAAATATACCTCTAACAGTAAAGAAGATATCTCTAGCTGGCAAACTTTTAGCTATGAAGCCTATAGCTTTTAATCCTAGAGCTCCGAGATCATACCTCAATACCTAACCTCCAGATCCTACAGCTTTCAACCTCCTGACCAGCAACCTTTAGCTATGAAGCTTAAAACTCTTAACCCTAGAGCCCTCAGATCATACCTCCATACGTAACCTTCAGATCCTACAGCCTTAAACTCTAGACCGAGAGATCTAACCTTGAATCCATACGACCTAACCACTAAACCTACAGTCTTTAACCTTTAGACCTACGAGCTTAAGCTATGAGACTTATATCCTTTAAACCCCAGGCCCTAAGATCATGCCTCAAGACCTAACCATGTGACCATAAGAGATGAGGAACATAGCCAAAATACATAGTCTTTCAGATCAAAAGGCTTAATCAAAAAGCCTAAGATACAAGCATAAGACCTCATAACATAACAAGGTAGAATAGAGTTCCTGAAAGCATAGAGAAGGTACGAAAAACAAGAAACCCTAGCAACAAAAGAATCTCAATTTTTAGGAAAAGAGAAGCAGATACACAAAGGGTGAAATTTACTGTATAAAGATCTGTAATCAGCATATATACCTCTTGCAGTGACAAAGATAGCTCTAACACCGATATGTCTAAAAAATTTGCATCATACATACAAGTAGTTAGCATGAGAAAAGAAACATGCTTAGGATAGGTTAAGGAGGTAAAAACAGGGCAGCTTAAGAAAAGAGAACGAATGTTAATACCAGAATCAACTAGCTTGAACAATGATCAAGAAGTTAAAACCATGGGATATATTAGGTTAGGTTAAAGTGGTAGAATAGAGGAAGTTAAGGAAAGAGAACAATTAGGTTAACAGGTGCAACAAAGGAAGCCACTAGCCAAACACAGCTAGGTTACAATAAAGAATGATGAAAGAAGGTAGAACTGAATGAGTATATTAGGTTAGGTTAGTTTATAATAGGATGACATAGTAAAGCATAAATGTAGGTCTTGCCTCGAGATTAGCCGCCTTTAATCGCTGGACTAGCAAACTGAACTTCAAAATGATAAGATCATACCTCAGCCCATAAAACGTAGTTAAAAGACCCTACGGCCTTTATCCTCTAGACCAACAACATTTAGCTATGAACCCTACAACTCTTAACCCTAGAGCTCCAGATCATACCTCAGGATCTACCCTCCAAATCCTACAGCTATTAACCTCCCAGACCAGCAACCTTTTCCTGTGAAAACCTGAGGCTCTTAACACTAGAACCCCCCTGATCATACATAGATACCTAACCTCTAGATCTTACAGCTCTCAACTATCCTGACCAACAGACTTCGCCTGTGAAAACTCTTAACCCTAGAGCCCCCAGATCATACATCAGGACCTACCCTCCAAATGCTATAGTTATTAACCTCCCAGACCAGCAACCCTTACCTGTGAAAAACCTGCAGCTCTTAGCACTAGACCCCCCCCTCCCAGATCATACATAGAGACCAAGCCCCTAAATCCTACAGCTCTCAACCATCCAGACCAACAGACTTCACCTGTGAAACTATTAACCCTAGAGCCTTAGATCATACCTCAAGAGCTTACCATTAAATCCTGCAGCCCTACCTGTTGAAACCTGCAACCCTTAACCCTAGAGCCCCAGATCATACCTCGAGACCTAACCTCTAAGTCCTATAGCTATTAACCTCCCAGACCAACAGTCTTTACCTAAGAAACCCTGCAACTCTTAACCATAGAGTCCCAGATCATACCTCAGGACCTAACCATTAAATCCTTCAGATATTAACATCCCATACCAACAGACTTTACCTAAGAAACCCTGCAGCCCTTAACCCTAGAGCCTCAGATCATAGCTCAAGACAAGCTCTGATCATACCTCAGGACACAGCATTATAAGGTACAGCAAATTAAGAGGATTGACTGCCTACCTAAACACTGTCTAAATCCACTAAACATACCGATTGCGCATGGCCGCCATCTTGCTCATTTGGGTCTGCGCTGGAACCTACCATTTTAACCTACTAACAGATGACATTGATATTTGTGTTCTTTAATATAGACAACTCCTAGGGAAAATCGCTAATTTTATCTGTATCATTTTAAATTACTGAGTATTTTATTTTTACCATTTTGTGCATGTGAAAAGGTTTTCATTTGTTGTATATTTCTAGCCCAAGCACAACTTGCAGATTGCTCATTTAAGAAGATGCATGCTAAATATAATTGATTTTGAATTGTATGGCATACCCTGGAACAACGAGTGGGATGGCTCAGGTGGTTTCGTCTGTGGCCCGCATTCGGGAGGCCCGGGTTCGTTTCCCGTGGCCGACCTACCTGACTGTTTTTCCGGGGTTTTCCCCGTGTTGCTGGACGAATGCTGGTTAGGTTAACTACATCCCGCGAATTTCCAGTTCCTCCATTTCATCTCCATTATCAGTTCACATCATCTCTCATCTGGTGGTCTCTTTCAGGGTAGAAGTGTCGGCGGGTGTCTCGGCGGTGCATGGCAGGATGATATGCTCTGAGGAAAACTACTTCCTCCTCCGGTAGGTCGGTTGCCCGTCTCCGTTCCTCTGCTGGGACTATTTCGGGACCACCAGCCAGGGACCTTTGGGGCTCGGACCGCCTGTCTTGCTAGTCTGTTTAGTTAACGCATGTGCAGTTCGGAGTCAAAGGAACCTGAGCCTCCCGCCCTCTAATAACCGTCATAAATCTATCTCCACACTTCAGAAATGGAACACTGTCGTTGAGGACCAATAGCAACCCTGATTTTCTCGAAGTGACAGTCGCATGTCTACTCCACGTGGAGTCTCAGTTGCCATAGTTCCAACTTCCAGTTGATCTGTTTCATTACGTGCAGAAATTCGTTGTGTGTCACAATGTGGAGACCGTGGGAGAGAAATGCAGTGGTAAATGCAAATGAAGTAGTAGATAACTTTCAGTCAAGTGAAGATAATCAAAGTGAAGACAGAGTGAATAACAGGGCCGAGTTATATTACTGGAAAAGCCTTAAAAAAAAAGTTATAACGGGAACTGTTCCTAAGCAAATTCAAGCGCTTGTTTTGAACACATATAAATATGTGCTGAAAAATAATCTTGGTAAGGGGTCGTGCAATGAACTTGATGATAAATTCTGGGTATTCACAGAAATGCAGTAAGAAATATTGTGACGAAAGGAATACCAAAAACGCCAATCTAGTGTGAAAACAAAAGGAAACGTTTCTCTAAAGTAGATAATTTCACCCACGATTTAATTCCTCGAGAATTTATAGATTCTATGCAAAAGGGAGAACGCCCACGTTAGACGAATTGGGTGCACATTTGCAAGAAATTTGTGATTTTCCTTATCGGCACTGAAGTTTGCGCGGCCTCCTAAAGGAGCTGGGTTTCAAATACCGCACTTCGAATAAGATAAGGTTTATTATGGAATCCAGAAGAATTGTAGCTAAGGATGTTTCGCAGTACGATATATATACCCATGACGTATCGAGAAAGGTGGCAACCTTGCAGAAAGATCTGCGAGAAGAAGGGTCTGTGTTGAAGGAGGGTTGGAGGAGGGTTCGTCAAAGGCAGCGGCCGACTTGCACACGCGTTAACTAAACAGACTCTACTCGGCCTTGGTACCATTCGGACTCGGCTGCTGGGCTCGTTGCCTTCCCGCTGTAGCGGAGCGAGTTCGTTGTCCTGGCCTGTCAGGGGAGGTCTCTATCCCAGTAAATTGTAGGGACCCTGCCCTCCTTGCGTCGGCCGCCCTCTGTTTTGTTCGCCTCATCCTTCCTCCCGGGGGTGCCCCCACTTGGGGGCATAGGAACAATGAACCCAGTATGGTGGCCTACGTACCGAATCCCCTCCATAATGAAATCCCAATCCCATACCCTGGAACACCTTGAATATATAAAAATTTTCTAGGATTACTCAACCATTACAACAGAGCTTTGACGCAAAAGGAACACATGTATTTTTTTTAAATTTTCAAAGGTGATTTTTAAAGTGAAGTTGCGCTGTGAAAGTTACTTTCTAACGCTTTTAGCAAATTTAGCTGAGCACTTATTTTCATCAGAATTGCACTTCATTTCAAGTGCTGTCTTATATAAAGATATATAATTTATAACTTCATTACAATAACCCTTTTATTTATTAAGCTTTAAAATTGAATTTCAATATCCTACACCAAATTTTTCATATACTGCTATTTAGAAAACGTTTCTTATTAATTATAACTAGCCTTAGTTCGAAAAACAAATTTTAAGTATTTTCATTTAAACTTTCAAAATGTATAACTTATAAATTACTCAAACGAAAAAATTTAATCTATGACAGATTTAATTGCTTGTGTTCTGGGATTCCACATGAAAAATTTCAGAGGAACGGGATGAAAACGGAAACACGCCGATTCTGAAAAAGTGAATGTGCTTAAAAAATCCAAAACTTTCAAAATGCAAAATGCGTTTTCCGCATTATGAAAACTAAAGTTCTAATAATACAAGAGCTAAAACATGTTTTGAACTTATGGTTCCTAAGTATTTTTAAAGTCATGAAATACAAATGTGAATTTTTGTGACTTTATTAAATGTTAATGAGCATCACCCATTAACATCTTTTAACAACTTATGTTTATAAAAAAACTGATTGAAATGAGTAAGACGATAATCAGATGGGCATCCACTAAGCTGAGAATATCGATATTTGTGTTATAAAGACAGTTAAAACTCTGGAGAAGGGGAGCATAACACTTCTCAATTGATGTTCGAATTCAAAAAATGTAAGGAAGTACTACTTCTATGCCGCAGTAGACCGTTGAAGTGGTATTCTTACCTCTTGTATGCGGGTTGGTCTGTGCAGTGCTGCATGGCATCGAAGGTGAGCTCTTCCCTTCGCATTCTCAGTTCGATGTGGAGCTGGTTGATATACGAATCTCAGGGTCAATCCATAAAATTGGTAGGTGCTAGTTGAAATGGTTGTCATGAGTGCGCGGCAAGTCGACACCCAGAGGAAAAAGCATGCCATGGTGTAACGTGGGAGCATCTTTAGATTGCGTTGCATCGACATTACTGAACTACTGCTGTGTCTGACAGATCAACAAATATCTGCTGATTGTCATGGATTAGTTAGCCAAATAGCCGGTGGTGTTCGCCATATCTAACCAAAAGGCCAAGGCGATCGCAGACTGCTTTGTGGAAGAACTGTTCTGCTGATTTGGAGTGCCGCTGGAACTAAACAGCAATTAAGGCATAAACTTGAAGACAAACCTGATCAGAGAAGAGATAGAATGATTCACAGCTGGACGGCATGGACGAGCGCTACATTAAAATCTTTCAAGAATACCTGTTGAAGGACATGGCCAACCAGCAGATAGGCTGGGATGTCAAGATGCCGTTATCTTGTTAGTCTACGGCTCGTCTAACCTTATATCACTAAGATGATGCCAGCTATTTTGTTCTCGACAGTGGGTTTTGTGATGCATGGGGCGTAATAGCCAGCTGTAGGCTACGTAAACCTCATGGACCATCATCAAGATACGCATGATGCGGCTTTTTTGTAATTTACGTCCTCCAACATTAAGTCATATCGGACGATGAGTGCAATGGGTGAAGTGATGCCCAAATGAGCCCAGGTTCTATACAGCTTAGAGTTACTCGACATTCGTCTTTCAGGATAAGGGAAACCCCCGGAAAACCCCTTATCCGGGTAACTCACCCTGACCGAGATTCGAACTCGGGACCTCTTGAACATGAGGCAGACATGCTACCATCCACGCTACCGAGGCGGACATGATGTGGTTCTTCACCACATGCAGGTGGCCAGTGATCGGATGAAGATCAATATGACCAGCAATCCATCAGCCATGGTTTCCAGTCCAATGATCTGGTTCGGTTTTTTCGCCCAACCCTGGCTAAGGGATGTTGCCCCAAGTTTCAACGATTATAGCAAGGATCGCATCGCGTGATGAAGAGGACTAATGACGTACTCTTACGTATCCAGAGGCTGCCTCGAGGGAAGCTATTGGTGATGCACTCGAACCATCTAGTCCACTGTGACAGTGTTGGTCGGAACCAGCCCCGAGGGGGAAGCAGTGTCATTCTGCCACCGAGCACCCGACGTTTAGAACTCGAGTCTAGCCGATGCCACGCCGCTCTCGTCCTTGGACCGGGTTATATCGTGGCCTTTTGTTCTACTGCCAGCCAAACTCAGACACCATTTCTGTTTTTCTCTTCTTTTTTTCTGGCTACTGGAACAGCCTATTGCCTTCACGGGGACTAAATAAGACAGCACTCAAAACGGCCAGAGATTCAAACAGTCGTGCTAGTTGAGGCATATGTAAATATCGCGGTAATCTCTACGGACCAGTCGGTTTGCTCTGAGCAATAACCAAAGTGAAATAAGTGTAAGCTAGCGTGGTGCTAATAGTTTAAGTGACAGATAAAGTGAGTTTAGCACAACCTATTGTTATTTCGTTACACTAATAGACAAACAATTGACTCTCACAAGAGATGTTAGGATAGCACAAACAAAATGTGCCAAAAGTGATAATTCAAGAATTGATATGCTTTGTGTGCGTGTATATAGGTATGATTGTAAATACTATTTTACAGAAACAGAACACATTCACCTGGAACGCGTAAGAAATGTATAAATGCGCTATATGGAGTAGAAATTCTTAACGAGAAGCAATAAATAATTAATTTTTACAGTGCTGCAGGTATTCAAAATAAATGTTTAATTATATAGTGATGCAAATAAATTAATGGAGTTTGTCGTTAAAGTTCATTAATTCACAGAATAAAACACATAATGAAAATTCACTTCATATATTTACCTACTCGTATCGTACGTTCACATTTGACCTTTTGCTCGTGAACAAGCAAAGGGCTTCTTGTGCATCTCGACTGAGGACAATTAGGTGAAGTAGATCAAAGAATCTCTTCCGCCGGCATGCTCGAAATGTCACAAAAACATTTTATTTACAGATGAGAAAATATTTGATATTGATCGAGACAAGATAAGCAAACAAAATTATAGAGTGTATGCCTGCAACAGCAAAAAAGATGTGTAGTTACTTCTCCTGTTCAAAGAAGTCATCACCCTATCACCTCTGTTTGGGAGTATCTTATGAGGGTTCGTTCAGTTTTGCGAAAAAGGTATGAATACAAATTCTGAGGTCTACAAAAGCACTGTCTTGTAAACAACTGTAAAACCCATCAACCCACTGTAAGCGCAATATCAGGCAGCGATTAGGAGGCGGCGAATTAATCGAAATCAGATAATTAAAAAAGAAGATAAATTAATGAAAATGCTTTACTAAACTCGTATAAAAATCGTGTTATAATAATATGAAATTAGAATGGATAGAGTAATAATTAAAATAGCGGTTGACTTAAAGAATAAGAAGGGAAGAATATAATTTAATATAGCATATATACTAGCTTCCAGGCAAGAAAGAGAAAATATTCTTGTAAAAATCTGTACATGTCGGAGAGACAGGAAGGAAGGACCGTTACCTTCTTTGTACTAGGAAAAGTTCAATGTCTGAGAACTATAGTATACTTCCAGCCAGGAATGTGTTGGAACAAAGGGCTTTCAAAATGCAGTTAAGCATGAACGCTAAAGAGATTTACTTCGCTGATTTGATAACGATGTATACCGTTACAAACAACTCAGGGTAGGCGTTCCCCAACTCAGGGTGGGCTGAAAGTCAATGAGTTAGATGAGTTTTGCTAACCAATGCGAAAATTTGAAATAAATGAGAAACCAATAATAATGTAACATTTGAGAAGGGTGAGCTAGTTTGGTCATGTGATAAAGTTAGAGAGGGGGTCAGAATAAGGTTCGAACTGAATCGTGAAGTAAGAAAATCGTTCTTAAAAGGTTATACTACGACAGGAAGGACGTGTTCCTGCGCGTTAAGAAGGAGAAGCGAAGATTTATAAGTCCGAAATGTAGGGAAGTTAAGAATGGTTCAACCAGCGTAAGTGGAAGTAGCATTAGAAGTTTATTAGAGCAAAGCAGTCGCCATATAAATAGAAAATAGAAACCACGCGGAAGTAACTTTAAACAAGTAATCCAGGGTTTCAAGTAAAATTGAATTTATGTTAGGAATTTTACTAAAAGGTGGTCACCGATCCAAGTCGATAATCAAACTTAGTAGGAATTAAACCAAATAATTCTGCAACAAACAAAGTTTCATTAATACAACTGCATAGCCAACAACCACCAAAACCCATTTCCTACAACAATTCACCTGAGGATAAGAGAACTCATAGCTCCAATTAGAACCCAATCAGTTTAACACTTGTATGTGGGTTTGCCGCAGCATCAAGAATAAACACTATTTGTCTTTCAACTTGAGTCTGTACCGTCTCGTAACGCTAAACACGTACAACAGTGGCTTAAGAACAATGTTCTCAGTTTATAGCGCACTAAGATAGGCCATCGGGAATCTAGATCTCAGTCCGCAGGAATATCGACTATGGGAAATCTTTAAAAATAAAGCTTACACGACACACTAAAAAGATCCGGAAAAGGAAATTTGAAGCGTACAGTGCAGAATTTGGACATAAATGTCACGCGTGCTGCTATAGATGATTGACCCACCGTTTGAAATCGGTATGGTTTCCAAAGGACATTTTGAGTAACTATTGTACTTTAGATCCACTATATTATAGTTAACAAATAAAATATAAATGTTCTGTTATCTATTGTTATACCCACGTTGAGACGAAAAAGTGAATGAGTGATAGGTTTCATTACTCGTAGAGCTGATATAAAATTAATTAAGTGTTAAAATAGCATGAACAAAATATTCTATCAGTTCACTACACGTTATACACGTGTGCTAATAAGTTATTTACTTACAATAATTACTGACCAGAACTTTCTGCCAGAAATTCAATCAGTAATAAATACTCGACTTCACACACCAACGGTGTCAGAGTCACGGCAAATGTAAATTTATAATAATGGAACCACATAGTAACAAGTTGTGTACATCACTAAATCATCTAGAACACACAGAACTTCATGAGCTTCCACCAGCCAGCAGCATCCAACCATCCAAGGTGCACTTCGCATAATTGGAAAAGTTGTAAATCCCATATACAATAATCAAGACTACATTAAAACAGGTAAGCACACTGAGTCATAACCTGAGATGACGAACGTTAAGCGGAATGGTTGAACTTGCAAATCACAAATGAAATATACAAGAAGCGACGATGCAAACAAGGCCTCTGAGCTTCAAATAGACAAACGTCACACTTGATGCTAAAACGGAGGCCAGACAGGGTAAATGGATGCAAACAAAATATAACAAATTGCAGTAGTTAGATCTGAAAGAGTTATTGTGCATAAAAATGAAACAGTTGTTTGGCCCCGAACATAATTATTGTTTGTACATTTTGTGATATTGTTTATTTTATAGTGTTGTTAAAGATTTGGAATATTTAAAAGTGTTAAAATATTTGTATTGTGAAAGTGAGGGTGTATAATCAGTGAGTGAAAGATAAACAAAATACATTACAAGGAAGGAAGGAGAGTTGTTTAAAAAATATTTTGCGTAAAAGTCTTGTTAAAGTAAATTATTATCTAGGGAAAATAATTTGTATCCTTATTTTAGCACATTGATCCTTAAAGTACTCATTAATCCAAGACCACGATCTTGAAATAAGAATTTCACGCACCGACTGGTCTAAGTTGGGACAAAGAAAATTCGAATGGATATAAGTAAATTACACCTACAAGATCTTAAAATCTAATCATCGCTCTATATACAAACAAAAGCAAAATGAATAAATCAATGCTCACTATCTTTTCGAGAAACAAGCCAGGTGAAAAGACGATTAGATATCGACGTTTCGGGATTGTGCATTGCTCCCATCATCAGGATATTTATAAAATGTTATAACTACAAATGAAATACTGGATATAACACAACTATAAACAAAGACAAAACACTATCAAATTCGCATTACTGAACAACAGACTATTTTCAGTAAATTAAATGCCAGGTCAGGAGATGGCAATATGCAACAGTTACTGGGAGCGGGGGATTAAGGAGGCTTTGGCGATTTCCTCTGAAAGGAGCACGCTTAATCGTGATGCTGGATTTCAGTTCAGCTTCTCTTGGAAACCGGCCTTTAAAATGGAAATCCGTCGAATTAAGAAGCAAAGAACAATACAGCTTGATAATCAAGTTAAGTAGCTACGTTTCTTTGACAGAATTTTCTATACTCACGTCATCGCCTGACCTGGCATTCAATTTACTGAAAACAGTCTTTTGTTCAGTAATGCGAATTTTGATAGTGTTTTGTCGTTGTTTATATTGTGGTTATAACATTTTATAATATCCTGATGATGGGGGCGATGCACACTCCCGAAACGTCGATACCTAAGCGTCTTTTCACCTGGCTTGTTGCCCGAGAAGATAGTGAGCATTTTCGTCGCCAGGAAAGCTGCAGGTCTTATTTGAATAAATCTAGTTAAAATTATAAAATTAATTCATTATAAATTTTCGACGCATAAAATTTTAACACGCAACTTAGAAAAAATGTTACTTCAAATGGCATGCCAACGTGGATCAAACACATTATAACAGAAATTTTTATCGCAACACCTTCTGAATATGCATGACCTCCTTAGCTTAAGGGGTGACTGCACAATTTTGCATGGTATATTGAATAATAATCATAGAGAAGCTATTTTTCTGCGCAACAAATTCATCATAAAAGTACTCCTATTTGTTTCGGAAATTAATCACTTCATTACTGCACCACATGTTTCAGTGCCAAAGCGAAATTAAGAGGTAGCGCCTTTGGCCTGTATTCGGGAGGTCCCATGGTGGACCGTCCTTAACCATGAGATTTTTAGAAGGTTTTCCGGGCCCTTAGGCAAATCTTGGGAATTATAATTATAACCCTTGAATTTCTGTCCTCCAATTTCGCCTCACTTCTCATTTTACCTTTCATCTTAATTGGATGTTTTAGGACTCCAGCGTATTTCGACGTGCATGAGAATTGGCAACTGTGTACCTCGTCCTTCGAATCGAGAGAGGTCTCCGTGTCCCGCACTCTCCAGCGTATGTGTAAGCACAAAGGGAGGGGGGCCGGTTCTACAGCTAAGGAGTCTATAGTTTTAAGGACCCTGCCCTCTACTGTGCTTAGCAGATGTGGCCACACTTAGTATCCCTTCACATCACCATTCCCTCCAGGGGCGCCCCTTCAAGAGCATAGGCACAAACGATTTCATAGAAGATGCTAAGTCCCCACTCAGAACCTTGACATAGTCATACACCTGAGGTTATTCAATTTTCAAGAAACTGAACTGATTCTTCTTCTACATTTTTAACCAAATTCCCACAAGATTCGCAGTGAAGTTTCTATACAACTGTAATTTTCTTGGTGTATAATACTCGCTTCATTCAATCCCTTCATAACCTATGCCACATTGCACGTTGTGGAGTGGTGTTTACAGTAAATAGCAGCAGTAATGCTTTTATGAAGCTGAGAGGACGCAGGGAAAAAATTAGGACAGCTGTAAAACTTTTGTGCAGAAATTATGTTTATGTGCATAGAAGCAAGATTCAGAGTCGAAGAAGCAGCTAGATTTTATGAAGTTAAATTTTCTAAGGAAACTCTTCAGATCGTGTTTAACAGAAACATAAGATGGGGATTCTTTATGTTAATAAAGAGGACCACAAAGAATGTTCAGGTATTGTTCTTAGAAAACTCTGTCACCATCGTGTTCAGCGAGCTAATACAAGACCTTCTAAGGACAGTGTGAAACTTGTGTTTCCTCTCCAAGTTCTGGCGTTTTGACTTTGCGTCGTTCATCATAATAACTGTCAGGAAATATATCCAGATGTCTATTAACGATAGCCAAAAGGCAGCTCTTGGGTGAACTTCTTGTATGACATTCATTTCTGTTAAGTAGTCACGCCTTGAACGTGAACCGCTGTGAAAAAGTGTTCTATGCACTATACTAATTACAATCGTTAAATAATTTGTTTACTAAATTTCTACTTCCTTTGGTTGTCAAATAATGGAGAATCAGGAAACAAATCATCTGGAAGTGACTGTTCACTCCTGAATAAACTTAAATATCAATATTTTGTTCTTTGGCAACTAGACCACTAAGATATTAAGACAGATGGTACACAAATATGTGAGAAGTTCTGTGGCCATAAATGAACCACCGTTTGATTAATTATCATACTAAACAAACTCGTAGAATTTCTTCATTTTCGCAACACGTAAAACAAACAAGCAAAAGAGAAAGAGTAGCTTCAAATTTCTTACAAAATAATCGCAGCATTTACGCCTTTTTTCAGGGTTTTAAACCTCCGCTTCGGTGCTTTCCTTACCTAATCATTTTACTGTTTCTGTAAACTGTAACATTACAGAGAGTTTATCAATTCCTTAAGAGCAGCTATGTCAACTTGGACACTGTTTTGTTCAGATGATTCATTCATTCATTCAAGTAGCTGGCGGCTGACTGAGGGTCAGCACGATGTGTGTCATTCGTGTACCTGTCCTACACGGACTTAACCACTTAATGACAGGAAATGTGGGGTTTTGCAGGTTGGTGGTTTAAGATAATGTAGAAGAAAAGAAGGGAGGTAGCCGTAGCTCCTCTTGGTAGCCAACTCGGGTGCAACGCTATGTTAGCACCGCTGGTGTGATAATTTTCAGGAAGAGTTTAATTACAATTCCCTAGGTTGCTTGAAAATGTGTCCCTGGTGCAAATATTATGTTAAAGATAAATGAAAATATCATCTGAACGCGAATACCCGCGTTCAGATGATATTTTCATTTATCTTTAACATAATATTTGCACCAGGGACACATTTTCAAGCAACCTAGGGAATTGTTATGTTTTGCTAAAACCTACGGATATAACACTATTTTACATGGAATTAAGTTATCATAACTAATTCCATAAAATGTTATTTTAAAATGTTGCACTTGCAGTGATTACATACATGAAAATTGGCCACTATATCTAGTCCAGGAGTGTCAGAACCCTCAGTGCGTAGTGCGCCGATAGGTTAGAAACAGGTCAGTGAAAGTTTTCGCATAATGCTCACAGAGTAATGGCTGTGTGGAACAGTACAAACATGAATTGCCGAACTAGCCTATTCCGCAAAGGTATTTTAAATTCATGTAGGAAAAACAACTTATGTAAAGATGTTGCCAATATCATTCAGTGCCTAGTGTGCAATCATTATGCTAAAACAAATATAACAGAAACACTTTATTGATTGAAACACCAGCAAGCAAACGTGAGGTTAATTTTGGGGGAAATCGCCAAACCTTATAATCAATTATGATTTAAGTTATTTTACTTTCTTGAAAATAAACTAAGTAAATATATTCATACTTATGATGATAATAACATTAATAATAAATAATTTATTATTATTATTATTATTATTATTAATTATTATTATTATTATTATTATTATTATTATTATTATTATTATTATTATTATTATTATTATTATTATTATTATTATTATTATTATTATTATTATTATTATTATTATTATTATTATTATTATTATTATTATTATTATTATTATTATTATTAATTATTATTATTATTATTATTATTATTATTATTATTATTATTATTATTATTATTATTATTATTATTATTATTATTATTATTATTATTATTATTATTATTATTATTATTATTATTATTATTATTATTATTATTATTATTATTATTATTATTATTATTATTATTATTATTATTATTATTATTATTATTATTATTATTATTATTATTATTATTATTATTATTATTATTATTATTATTATTATTATTATTATTATTATTATTATTATTATTATTATTATTATTATTATTATTATTATTATTATTATTTTCAAAAAGCTAAGAATAACTAATTCTTAATTAACTTCAGGAACAACAAGATTTGAAAGCTACTTTATTAGGATTTTTATCAATATATTACCTCCACAAGCTCATGTCAAAAGCACTTTTTATAATACTGTGTAATAATTTGTTATTCACTTGTTTTAATGTCTGATTTTGACCATTTTACGGCTCGAATTAAAAATACATAAAATACGTATATTTGTAAGAGGTATGAGAATGCGTAAGTACTTGTTTTGTACAGTTTGAAAACCCCTAACTAAAAGCTAGGATAGGTTTAATAATTTCTATAATGTGAACTGGAGGTAATAGAATGTCGTTATTTTAATCAATATGAATAATTACGTAAATTGATAAGTAGTTTTCTATTCATGACCGACACACTGTTGTCTTCATAAATCAAACTGTATTTGTACTTTGTATCCTTCACCTAGTCGAAGGTAATTCTGAAGGAAAACATTTTATACGACAGAAAGAAAGAACGGAATGTTGGCAGGCTGAGAACAGCCCGAGGTGTGTCAGTCAGTATCTGCGCTTGTTAGGGCTTAACCACTTGAACACGGCATGTGGGAGTTACTGATAACGCTCCTAGGGTTGGTATGTCTTACGTTGTTCTCCGTGCAAGACCTTTGTGCCCGTTTTATCCTGTACTGCTCTAGTCCATCGCATGACGGGAGAATTTAAGATCATGCAGATAAATAATTACAATTAAGAGGTACATTTGCGCATATATCGAACTAGCTAAGTAAGCGGCAGAGTCCATCTCTGTCATGAGAAATGGTTTACTTGCGATAAGAACCCTCCCCACCCCTCTTTGCTCCGCTGCTATTTCTGCGCTTTAAATCGTTTTCTTTTGTTTTGCATGCATACACAATACACACAAACATTCGAGACGCGACTTCAACATGTCACCCTCTATGTGATGGGATGCAAAGGCATATTCTCCAGCGACCACGAGGGCCGGACAAGTTCGGCAAGTTAATATTACTGCCACAAGTGGCATGAACCACCAGCTTTACATCCCTTTTCAAGGTAGCCATGCCAAGGATTTTTAGGTCCTGAAAAATCCATCATTTTCTGCCTTTTGAACCTACGACCTCGGGAACCAAAAACCAGCATGTTACCCCAAGACCATGGAAGATAACATTTGCAGTTAAGAAAAGTTGGAAAATCGCACCAGTAACGAATAATATCTTGGATGTTTAATGCCACAATACTGTTTGTGTTGCATATATTGTGTGCTTTAATTAACACAAATACATAAAATGTTTTTGTTTATTATTATTTATAACAGCTCCAGCTGCAATGGTTCTTAGCGGCTCTTTCTTTATTGGGCGTGAAAGATCGCTTAAAGTTTATTTAGAAGTCTCTGTCAAGCTTGAGGTACTTTTACATGCCGTATATCTACGAGACAGGAGTACCGGCTTTATTTTCCTTCCTAAGGAAGCCGTGCTAAACAACTTTAGGGACAAAAAAAGCTTCAATGTCCATCGCATTTTGCTTTAAACTAGTTCTAAGTAATATTTTGACTATAACTTAACAGTTTACCAACGTAACAAAAGTCATTCGTGCTCGAGAAGCGTTTCACCATATCATTCATTCTTCGATATGACCCACCACTTCGCAAAAAAAAAGCGAAACAAAAGTAGATCAGAAGGAAGAGAAGCTATACTCACAGAAGCCAATATCCATATTTTCTTTGTTATAGAAATAAATATATTGTACTTTAATCAAGCCATTTTTACGAAAAACAAAAATTTCGAAAATGTTTCCTAGTAATGGTTAGTTCGGGATGCGGAGATTTTCTGGGATATCTTCGTGTCACATCTTTAGAAGTGACTGAACATAAAACACTAGCTTCATATACACAAACCTTTTTATGAAAAATGTTTTGGGAGATTTCGGTGGAAACTCACAGGGAATATTTAGCTGGAATATACAATAATTATTCTACTTACTGTATGTAATGCTAAGAAAAGAAAGAAAATGCTCTCAATAGAACCTTGATTCTGTATTATAGCAATAATGCCTACATGTTCTATCTTCAAATACTTAAAAGCTAGACTGAAAAATAATTTCAGCACTTTAAATGAATGCCCTTTCCTGTAACCAATGATTAAAACACTGAAAGATGAGATGGAGACAAAGAACTGGCCATCTGTGTTTTCTTATTTACAAGTTTGTTACTGATATCTTCAAAAAAGCTGAAAAAAGAGTAGGTCACATTATGGCAATACCGCTTGGAAAAGGTGCTTGCAGATACAATGAGCAAAGACGAATAGAAAGGTATGATATTGATTTGATTTGATTTATTGATTCATCCATTAAAACATGTACATGTTATAGGACACGTCAAATTAAAAACTAAGAACTAAAAACTAAGTACAATATTTATAATTAAGGTAGCTAACTAAATATTTACAAATTTAAAAATTCATCCACGCTGTAGAAGCTATTGGCTCTAAGGAAGTTTAATAACAATTTCTTAAATTGATGTTGAGATTCAATCTTTTTTATAGATTCAGGTAGCTTATTGTAAAGATGTAAGCCAGCATATGTGAAACTATTTTCCTACATCTTTGTTTTGTGTGACTTCACAAATAAATTATTCTTTGTTCTAGTGTTGTGTATATGAATTTCAGAATTTGTTTTGAATAAACTTAGGCTTGCTTTCATATGTACAAGAGTTTCATATATGTATATACTTGGCAGTGGTAAGATACCTAATTTACTGAAGTATAGCTTACAACTAGTTGTGCTTGAGACATCTGCTATGATTCTGATTATTTTCCTTTGGTATCTGAATACTTTTATACTGTCTTTAGAATTTCCCCAAAAAATTATACCATATGCCAACAAACTGTGTATATATGAAAAGTACACTATTCTCTGAACTTTCAAGCTTGACATGCCTGTAATCGCCCTCATTAAGAAACACATTTTACTAAGCTTTTTCGTCAATGCCTCTATGTGAGTTTCCCAATTTAAATTTTCATCTAGTATTAGTCCCAGAAATTTGATAGTTTGTACGTAATGTATTTGGTCTTGTCCCAGCATTAATTTTGGATACAATTGACTTCCACTCATTTTATTATAGAAGCTTAGGGCTGCTGTTTTCTCCTTACTCAATATTAACATATTGGCACTAAACCATTTTTGAATATATTTTAGATTATTTTCAATATGTACATCTGCCCCTTCCTTATTCACCCCTTTGATAAAAATATTTGTATCATCTGCAAAAAGTGTAACATTTATATTGGTTCTGTTTTCTACATTATCTGCCATATCATTAATGTACACTATAAATAAAAGAGGTCCAAGCATGTAGCGCTTATGCGATTTACGCTGAAAAGTTATCGCAACAGTGAAAACTGCACACACTTCATACATGTATAATATCTCAGTATCACATGTTAATATATAATTAAAAAGCTTATGAGCATTATGTTCTTTTTAATTTATTAGATATTTAAACAAAAATAAAAATATTTAGGGGTTGCTTTGTTTACTTGCATTAAATATTTACTGGATTTCCTTAAATTGTTTAACAGAAAATGACATTGTTCTTTCATTTCTTTTCGAAGAATACAACTATAATAAACACCCGAAATGTGATTGCCACGTGATTGCCATAAAGTACTGCACTATTTTTTCTTACTGTAAGTGCATAAGTAATTGTTAAAGGGGCAGCGCCATGGCCGAGTAGTGAGACCTCCCTTCCCAAGGAGGCCTGAGTTCGATCCCAGGGAACCATATGTGAGATTTGTAATAAAGCTGTGTGAGGCAGTCGCCATTCATTCCACCAACTGCTCCCGTAATCACCCAAATGTTTCAAAGCCAAATAAATAAGTCTACAAAAACTTATCAATAAATGCTTTTTATGTACTTACCAGGGGCGGTTTTGAGGTAGTGCCGCTATGCCATGCCACCGTCTGTATGAAAACGAAAGAAAGAGAAGTGTATAGGAATTGCGCAAAAAAGATTGTTTCTGAGTATCTGCTCACCGTGTGAACAGGCGCGTTAAACACAAGCGCTCTGTCCTGATTGTTTTCCTTGGCTTGGTGCCGATTCCAGAACGGCACCGTCTACGCTCATAAGCGCCTGTGTTAAGGGCTAGGATGTCAGCATATACACGGCTTCTTATGGGAGAAGGTGTTGCCGAGATTTCTCTGGCGCATAGCTTACGCTTTATCCGCTAGAGTGCAGTAAAGCACGGGACTTACGATACCTGTGTCTGTCGCGAAATCGTACACGAACACTTCGTATTACATTCTCCATGAATTGTATTATCAAACTTTTACTGTGCTCCTTACACCTGTGCGGAACAAGAGTACGGATGTAATACATATCTATTTCCTTTTCCCTGTACGTTCTGTTTGGTACAGTATATTATAAAACAGGATGGATTATTGATAAGATTACCTAAATCATTCGAAACTTATTTATTTATTTATTTATTTCATATTTATTTATTCATTTATTATTTATTTATTCATTCATTACTATTCATTTACTTATTTATTTACTTAATTATTATGGCACCGCCAATACAGTGCCACACCGGTCGCCCCTGGTACTTACTGAGCAAGGTAAGTCCTTCATTTAAAACATTTTCTTCCACCCCTTCTATTCGTATAAGAAGTATTGGAGGTGACTGTTTCTCATTAAGGTGATTTGAAAATTGCACTTTTCTATAAGCAATTTTAATCTCTTACTTAAAAATGATATACACTTTTCCTGTGAAAACCAAGAACATAACAGAACATGCAAAGGTGCTAGCCAGTGAGAACGTCCTCTATAAAATAAAATAATATTGATCTTTTAAGAACACATACAAATCTCACATTCTATTGAACAAATTTCAAAATCGCAGGTATAAACAGGTGTCGTTCTTAGCCTCTAATCATTCTTGAGAAACAAAGCGTTTATAGATACACGTACATTCAAATGGGTGATATGAAATAATTCTTAATTAATGTATCTGTTTTTCACATGTTCGATTGTTCTTTTCAGCAGTTGTTAAAACTTCTTTAATCATTGAAAAGTTAGATCAGATTGAAAAATTCAGTCACATCCGGGATTTGAACCATTGACCATGGACTTGTGTCACCTCTGAATAACTGAATCATGGAAACATGCCGCAAACATTAAATTTCACAAGAGAGGCAATGAAGCCTCTGAAGTAAAAGCGTCGGCCAAAATAACAACAACAAATCAATGAAAGACTTTTCGGGGAAGAGGGGTTGAACGCCCGCTCTTGACTAGATACGGCATCGCAAGTGGTAATAATGGTGATATGTGAAATTAAATGATAGTGAAAAGGGAAGTTTGGAAAAGAAACGTGCCAAGCCTAAGGCGACATTTGCCAGTTTTAAGGTCAAAGGTAAACCTGGGAGACTTAAACAACGGACCTCCCGTTCACCAGTCATACTAACAACAAAAGAGGATAATTAATTTCTTATTTTGCCTAATTAATTCTGTTTCGGTACTTAATGCATTCACAAAAGATAACATTAATTGAGAGGTTGCTATGGCTGCCAGAATCGCTTACAATGCTGAGCCTTATATTTGGTCTGAATGAGTCTGCAACACAATTCACCAAATCTTCCAGCAAGTTATTGGAGGTATATAAATAATTTGTGTCTTATTTTGATTAATATAGTCAAAATTGGCCGAACTGGTCATCAGTGCCAGATTGGTGCTACAGACAAATTTAGTGATTAGTAAATTAAAATTCAAACCGACTGCCATCGTGTTAAACACGGAATTCTCGTTAATGTTTTTAATTAATGTCTTCGTCATATCGGACTATGAATGAAATTGATGAAATGATACCCAAATGATCCAAGAGTCCATAAAGATTAAAGTTGCTTGACATTCACAATTCAGGATAAGGGAAACCCCCGGAAAAAGCCTTTCCCAAATAACTCACCCTGACTGAGATTCGAACTCGGAACTTCTTGAACGTGAAGCAGACCTATGCAACAGAGACAGGAATCCTATTCGATCTCGTTAATGGTGATGTACTTTTGAATTTCTTTATGAAAATTCGCGCGTCATTACTTATGGTGACGTTGCCATCCTGGTGTTTAGAAACAAATGGCAGATGTTTCTGATGTCACAGTGCAATGTGTTTTTAGAGCCAGTGAATATGATGCGTGTTTTAAAACTGCGAAAGCAAGTTGGAAAGCGGATATTTGTCCATTTCGTAAATGTCAGTAATGGAGAGCCATCTTGCATTGCCTTAAGTGTCCCTATGAATTTTGAAAAATATATAAGTACGTTTTTGCACTTACGTACTTGCTGGTGTTGCTTCAACCTTTGTCTATAAATAATATGATTCGTTATGCCTTTTTACAAAATATCTGACATTCCCATTCAGTCACATTCAGAGCTCACACGCCTTTGTTTAACATTTCTGTATCTGTATTTCACCATAATGTCATGAGGTTTTTGTATATTTGATGCATGTTTCTTGCCTCATTTCAAAAGTCACCATCCTTCGCAGATACATGCCATAATACTTTGTGTATGTAATTTATACTGATGTATGTAATCAATAGAGCTGTAGCATTTGGGATTACTGTAACAATTCAAGTTGCTTTTTGACAGTGAGCGTCACTAACGCTGGGGGTTAAAGGGATGGGTACAATCACGCCACTATATCAAAGTCCATAAGGTCATTGAAGCCTAATTAATTATAAGGTCAACATCGTCATACATTTTGTCATTAACTAAGTGAAAGAAGAGTTTAGCACACATTTCACTATAATCAGAGAAAATCTCATATATAAACCCTGTTATGCAATTATTACGGATCCTAAGCGAAAATCATATCTCAGCATTGCAATTAGAAAAAAAATTCAAAATTGGTGTATCAGCGAGTGAAATTTCACATTCAGTTGATGCTACATAATCTGAATTCTATTTACATTTGTGTTGAAAGCTGCCAAAGAACTTCCCCACGTAGGTATGTCCAAAAAGGATTCATGGCCTAACTCTATAGCAACAAGAAGAAGTTCGTTCCTGCTAAGATGATACGGATAGATTCAGTCCAATGAGGAGGAAGTATAAAGACACCAGAGGGTTATACAAATAAAATTATTTGCAACAGAATCTCCACTTAAATTAAGAAGTTGATAATTCCTTCTTCTTTATAAAAGATCGATTTCGAAGGCACATGGCCTTCGTCTTCAGTTTATTAACCAAACTCTGTTGTTAAGGAAGTCTCAGTTACCATGTTATTTTCTTTTATTATGTTACGTTTCCAACATTACGAACATCTGAATACGAAACAAATCTAAAAACAGAATCAATTGCCGGTATATCAAAATTCATTACGTGATGTTTATTTTTTAAAATAAATATTTTCTCCCACACTATTAAATCTATAGGACCATTTAATTGTTTTAATAATTTAACTTCGGGATTTATTTCATGGTTAAATGACCAAAAATGATCTGCTACAGCTGATTTATCAATTTGTTTATATTTAATGTTACGAAAATGTTCTTTCTTTCTGGTTCCCAAACTACGTTTCATCTTTCCAATATAAACTTGATCACAATCCAAACAATTAAATTGATAAATACCAGATTTTTTACTATTAGGAATTTTATCTTTTTTAGAAAATTGTAAAAAATTTTAATACTATATTTATTTGGAGGAACTAAAGTTATACCAACTTCTTTAAAAAAATTGAAAATGTTTATTAAACCAAGGATGGTAAGTAAATTTTTTAAAATTATAATCATCTTTTATTTTTTTAAGAGTAGAAAGAACACTGTGGCTAGCTTCATTTTCTGTGTGACCAGAGGGTTGTTGATACTTCATTGATGGCCTCCTTCTAACTACACAATCCATTACAAGATGAGGCATGTGGTTGAAAGCTGCGCTACTTTACATCATACCCTACTTTACACCATACAATAAGGTTATAGAACTCATCAACAGATTTGCTGAAGAAGATTGCTCTGCTGTAGGAAAAGCAAAATTTTGTTTCGAATGAGCTGATGAACATTATTATTCATTAAAGATTTTTCACATTTGTCTGAGACAATTATGAAATTAGAATCATCACACAATGATTGATGCCTTAAAACTAATCAAGAAAGTGGGACAATGTCTTTACAACGCAACTCCCGAATCTGTTATAAGAACAGTTCAGAGAAAAAGAAATTAAAACCCTTTTGCAAATTGGTGCTAATACAGTATCATCAACTGCACGATAGTCTCTATTAATTTACTTCTTATTTGCATCCATGACATCATACGGTGTTGAAAGACTTTCACACCCTTTAAACATTCTTTGAATAAAGAAGTTTCACTTTCGATATGTTTAACAAATGGATAGTTATTTACTGCAGTATTTTCAACACTTCAGAAGATGATGTTGCATTCTCTGTGACTACATTGTTTTGTTAACTGTGTTAAGTGACTTTTACTCCCTATCTTACTCAGATAACATTGATGCAGTGCACTCAATTTCACGTCTAACGTCCTAAATATACAATTCTAGTAATCAACAATGAATAATTCTACAGATTATGCTACTACAGATTATTTCAAACTAAGATATTTTCTACTTCCGAAAGTCTGCAATAATGTACGTATATAGCTAATACCATAGCAGTCCATTGTGGCTGCCTTGTCAGCACCATTGTAAAAAGATTTCAGCATTGTTTATATGATGATACTAAGTACAGTTTGCAACAGCAAAGAAAGTCCTAGGGCAATGAGGTGCAGCAGGGAAATTGCTGATTAGACTATGCCTGGTAGTTATGACAGTTACAGCCCAGTCAAAACCATTGATGCCTTCTATGTATTTCTGTGATTTCTCAGTTTTAGTATACTTAGAATGCCTTTTTGTAGGACACTTTTTTAATGGTTCTACTTCTTGTGTAACATGTGTTCTCTGTCACACACAGCCATTGTCCTTGTCCCAATGTTTTGAAACAGATAAAGGTAGCACATTCCTGTCAGAGACTTTCTTCTTGTCCCTTAAGTTCAAGACTGTTTTGCCCTATTTCATTGGTGAATGTTGGGTTGACTCTGTCCCATGCATCCACAGCATTAGCATGGAACTCGACAAGAAATACTAATGGATTTTCTAAGTGTTTGTGAAACTTGAGAGTTAAGAACGTTTTGCTGTATTTTAAGCAATGTCAAAACTTGTTTTGTAAGAACAATCAAAGTTAAGAACTTTAAAAATTTTCTTCTGATACAACAGTTTTCATTTGTCAAAAGTAAGCCAATTGGAATGTGACATACATTCTCTCACTGGGTTAATGGACTTTCAGGACTATTCTGTATTGCTTACCTAAACTGTCCATATAATCATAATTTTGAAGAAAATTATTCCCATTCATATCAACTAACTCTTCAAATCTGTTGCAAATTTCCAGTCACTGTATAAGTGCAAAATGTGTAAATGAACAGTTATGAAATGCTACTGCAGTGAATAGATTAATGAAGTAGAAGAATCATTTACATGCTTAACTGCATATATTTTCATTATAGTGTGTGACAGTTACTCACAGTAGAACTTAATGTCAAAGTTTAGGAACACATATTTATATTTATACTGGCATTGTTCAAAAAAATACACTGTAGTGTGTTAATCCACACAATAATATAGGATGGTATCACCATGCTTCCATACAATGTTAAAATTTAAATGTTTACAAACTGAAAGTTTTAAGAAGAGAGAAACTGGCAATTAATGGCTGCTGTCCATGCACCTTTTCCAGAATGTACAAGGAAAAATTCAGTTTTGAATATTTCAGATTATAATAGGATAATACTCGAGAGCAATACAAAATCATAAATTACAGTAAATGCTTGCTTCATACTATAAGTATTGCACATCAGCACCTTATCTCTTTTATCATTGAATAAAGAAGAATTTTACAAGAGAAATAAATTTTAGTAATATAGTCCAACTTTCAAAAACTTCTATTCTAGTTCCCAGAAAATAAACAGCACAATCATTAGTTGTGTAAATAAAATAAATTATATATCTGCTTATATCTTAAAAGTATATTGCAACATTTTTTGGAAATTATATAATTTCTAAGTGGTTTAGAACACAACAATAATTACCCATGCAACTATTAATAAAGTGTTGTTTTCCTATTTACATTGAAATACAAATCTCACCTAAGACCAACAGTAACACCTCACTTTTAACAAGATAATCATTTTCTTCTATATAGTTGGTCAACCAACTATGAGGCACATTTTTGTGTTGTCACTAAGAACTGTGATGAGATTTCTAAATGTTCAGTAATATTTGCATTCTCATTCTAGTCACTAAAGTTGTGTTGTGGTTTGCACTATAAATTTAATGAAAACATTGAAAGACAATAAGCAATAAATAAGTATGCTTGTAATTTTACATTATCAATATAGTAAACGATAGTGTTTCTTCTATTGTATAGTGTGCATAAGCTGCTGAACACAGCATTTTCTAATATGAAAGCAAACACTCATACTAAATGTACATTAAAAAGAAGAACCACAGCATTGTCCATTTCTCTTAAATTCATGGAATTTAATATCAAGTTTTCAGTAATATAAATACTATAACATGTTAAACTTTTAAATTCAAACTGCTTCTTCAGCAAGTACCCGTCTTTGTCCTGTATTTATTTAAGAAAGGTTTTTATTTGCATTTCCTTTACATAATATCCCTTTAAGTTACAAAATAAAGATTTTTGTAACCAAATTATAGAACAGAGAAAAGAAAAAATTTGCTTAGTTTCTGCAGTTTATGATTGAAAATAAAATTGCACTTTTCAAAGGCTAAAAATAGAAATGTAACCCAAGGAGTTTAATAATAAATAAATAGAAACATTTCAGAAAATGTTAGCATTCCATAGAAATCTAACATATAAAATCTTTTGAACATGTAAATTTAATCACACATATGTAAGGTATGTGTCACGATTATCACGATCATATCCAAACAAATAGTTCATATCCTTTTCTTAAAGGTTGCAACTTTTAGCTTTAAAAAAAAATATTATTACTCAATATTAATAAAATCCTTAGGTTAGCAAAATATCCAATGGAACTCTCAGTATGGAAAAACATCCACATTAAAAAGAAAAAAAAAACATGGATTAAATTATGAACTTTGAATTCCCACCATCGAACCAGCTGAGCAAATTCATATCTTCACCACCACACAATTGGTTGATTATCAGTGAGGATAGGAGCAAACATTTCCAAAAAGAGTTCTGGTTTTACAAAAGTGAATTAATATAAACAAAACCAATGTTCAATTAATATTTGTTGTTGTTCATTTTGAAGCTATTGATAGTGTAGGTACTAAAATGTATTATCTAGGAGTAAGTGTAAACTTAAATATGCGCTTCATTGTTTTCAAGTGTACTTGTGTTTCACCTTTGTTCTCAAAAATTTTGACTCTCTAATGATGATAACAAATATTCTTTAAATGTGTTATAATACTTAAAAAATAAGTGAAGTGTATGAATTAATTCACACCTACTCCTAGATAATGAACATTTGAGCTGTTTTGAAATAAGTCTGGAGCATTTAAATGTCATTTTTTAGGTCGTTATATAACTCATATATGTTGAAAATTATAACTTTAAAAGACTAAAACAATAAAAAATGTATCACTGTAAGGATGCACCATTAAGGAAATTAAATGTATTACATGCACAAGCCAGTTTGAACATATGATGTTATGGTTTGGTTAAGCATTTAGTTTTATCAGAATAGTTGTCGCAGATGATTCCAAAAAATCAGAATAAAGCAATAACTGTCTTACAAACAGACAGAGAGAGGGAAAGGTTAATAACATTAAGTTTTGTCCTTGTGACAATAGTTACTTTACTGACAGTTACAGGTTTTAAGTTTTCATAAACATATTGTTTTATACTGTTTTAATTTAAAAGTAAAATAAAAATTGAATAAATAAGGGAACTATTAAGAAAGTATCAAAATTTAACTGTATTGGAACATCACAGTGAAGCTAAATAATTATTAAATTATAGATGAGTTGTATTTATTAGACATCAGCATCACTTACGTACCTAATTTGAGGACATGTTTTACGAACTATTGTTTGCAAAACATGTCCTCAAATTAGGTACATAAGTGAAGCTGATGTCTAATAAATACGACTCATCTATAATTTAATATTAAGAAAGTATTTAGTACAACATTTAAAAATACTTCCAGCAAATATAGCTAACCCTTATTTCTTGCAAACATTTCTTGCAATTTCTTGCACTTAAAAGAAGATAATGTCATTTATGAATCGAAAAGTCTAATGAGATACATCTTGAATTGTTCCAAATCTGAAATAACTTTAAGTAAGAAAAACATGATGTTTGGTCATGAATAAGCATACTGAGTAACCAATTCAGAGTCCACACAGTCTATTGAGTTTAAAGTTATCCCTTTGATTCTTAAATTCTCTGCTGAGCTGCACTTTCAAAAGAGGTTTGTTATTTCTTCCAAGTAAACAATCACTTCAGTGCTGAGTAGTAGATACATCTTCCATTCAAACTGACTTATGGAAAAGTCCAAATCAATTGCTATACAATTTTTGTTTCTAGATCTACACACTAAAAGTGTTCTAAATAAGTGATTGCTACCTAATAAATAAGAAACATTAAAAAGTCAACAAATAAATATTTTGTAGTATATCAATAGGTTTCATAATGGTCTTTTGTAGTGCTCTGTGTCTACATATCCAGGAGGCAATACAAGTTCTGTATAACTAGTAGTTTGTCGAAAGCCTTGAGGTGGTACACTTCCACGTACAATAGTTACTGGCTGAATAGCTGGGTATGGTGGATCCAAAGGACTTGCAAAATCTTCTACTTTTAGATCAGAGCTGGGCAAAAGAAAACAGATGAAATTATGCAACAAATTTTTAAAAGCGTCATTATTCATATAATATCTGTATGCAACCCTTAAATTAATGATAAATGTCAGTTTAAGAATTGTTAAGCTTCAACATAATACATATTACATACAATTTTTGGAATAGACAGAAGAGATTGAATCAAAATACCCTCTTAGCTTTACTAACATAAGACAACCTTAAAAATGTTGGACACATTTGAATGTTATTTACCTTCATTCTCAGCTACATTCCACATAATCTAATTTAGATTTCCTACTAGGTTTTATACAAACTATTTTATTGTATACATAAAATATACAGAATAACCATCTGAAACAAGTTATTTCATTTATGAAACCTAATAAGGGACTTCTGCAGCAGTCGTCCTTTAAAAATGTTCAGGTAGGGGAAGCATTTCATGTCTTTAGATTGGTTGGGACCAAGAGTAAGAAAAAAATGTAATTAATTTTGTTCTTTTTCTTATGTTTCATCTTTGCATTCTTCACTTTATTCTCATTTTTTTGTGGAGGCTGATGTTTATATGTTAATTAAAAGCAGCATCTATATATTGTTCACTCATGTGTTTATATGCTCTTTCCAATTATGTTTCACTTTACCTGATATTTGGAGGAGTTTAGTAACTGTGTCTACAAATAATTTTATTAATGAAAATTAAACTTTCTTCCACACTAGCCGTGTGTAGGCTATAGTTTGAATAGGTATATTCAGACTGAAAAATTCAATGCCATAGCCGGGATTTGAATCAAGGATTTTGCGGTCTCCGTCTAGTTGCTCTTAACCATTGAGCTACTGTGGCCAACATGCCAGTATGACATTAAATTCTCCAACTGACTCGTATTTTCCCAGTATACCACTAAGAGCTCTCATCTATAATGAGATACACACCATTTGTGGCAACTTACTATACTGTAACTACTTAAGTTCTACGCTTCATAATTAAACACTACTTTTTTGGTTTATTAATGGAAATTAAATTACTAGTGTGGAAGGATGATTAATTCTTTACTAGTTGCAGATAGGCTGAAAATGGAGGCAATGGCCTTTGAAACTAGTCTCTCGGTAATATGAAAAATAAGTGACGAGTGTCAATAAACCGACTACAAATATTATTAAATTTTAGATGAGTCGCATTTTTTACACATCTGCTTCACTTTCGTACCTATTTTGAGGACATGTTTCGCAAATCTTTCTTGTAGATAAAAAACTAAAATTATTCAAACTTCAAAAGAAATTAAAACAGATCACAGCTCTCACACCAATAAAACAAGAAACTAGATTTGCTAAATTTACTTACCACCCCTGGGCCACAAAAAAGTTCCAAAAAATATTCAAGAAATACAATATAACATTGGCACCAAAAAACAATTACAACATTAAAACCTAATTCACAGTAATAATACTGATAAGATAAAACCAGAGGAAAAGTCAGGCATTTACAAAATTAAGTGTAAAGACTGTGAAAAAATTTACATAGGAAGGACAAAAAGGAACATAGGCACTAGAAAGAAAGAACACTTCAGGCACTTAAGATACAAAAATATTGATAAGTCCGCAATAGCAGCTCACTTCTGGTCTGAAAATCATGAAATTGAAGATAGCACAGAATTACTAAAATACGTACAAAAACATAGTGAACTCGTCATATGGGAGAGGATATACATAGAAAAACATAAAAACCAACTAATGAACTTTGAAACCCCGCTAGAAGAGAATCCCACATTTCAGTTCATCACTAAATCAACAGATGGCAGCAACAACCCCAGAATTACCCACACCGCTGGATCTAGCGTCAGTCGCACAAGAGCCATAGATGCAAACGAAGATTTGCGAAACATGTCCTCAAAATAGGTACGAAAGTGAAGCAGATGTGTAAAAAATGCGACTCATCTAAAATTTAATAATTTTTCGCTTCACTGTGGTGTTCCAATACAGTTGAATCTCGACTACAAATAGTTTTTATGGTTAATTTTGATGTCACTGTTACTAAATTCCTCCAAACACACATAACACATAATAAAGAAAAGCTTTATTGATTTTAGAACATTCACCTTTGTTGTAAAATAAAGAATAAAAACTTACTCATTAATTATGGCTGTTGCTTGTACTGCAGATGGATGTGTTTTCTTGTAATTGATTCTTGGTTGAATTATTCCTCCTGGACCACTTATTGTGCTAATAACTGGTATTGCAGTTGGTGGTGAAACATTTCTTATTCGAATAATATTTTGCTGTTTACGTTTACAGGAACCAAGTAGATATGAAAATGTAGATGTTAGCACAAACAAAAAAATTATAACTATACCAAACCTGAAAATTAAAATATTATTTTGATATATAATACATTTTATTTACATATAAATTACTAAATAAATATAATATGTTCATGAAAATAAACATTTTTGTTTCCAAAATATCTGTTATTCATTAAAGCATTTATCGTATATGTACAGGTTGTTTTAGAATTTAACCGAATCATTTTAAGGACACATTTTGAGATAGGACACTGATAACACCTCAATTATATATGTAAGCATTTGCTGCATTGCTAAGAAATGTAACTTGTGTGGCTCAGTGGTAAACTAAGTAGGTGACAAATAGTGACATCATATTTGAAGTTCAAGACCTGCTTTCCTCTTTTCTTTTTTTTTAATTTTATTTTCTTTCTTCAGCTTGTTAATTGTGAAGATATGGAATATCACATTGAACATTTTTATTACCACTGCTGTTAAGTGTAATTTGTAAACCAAATGAGTAGATTTTGAACAGGGATGTGCAACATAAGATACTGTGATGTTCCAAAGTTACACATTATATGAAACAGAGTCCTTTATGAAGGTGACTTCAAAAATGGCAATACCATGACCCAGTGGCAGCTGGTAGATAAAATTAGGAGTGCGCTATAAAGCTACCTGTTGTTAAAAAAAATATGGTCTTACATAATGTTGAAGTATGAAGTCCATGTGTGCTCCTTTCTATTGCAGAACTTATCAATCACTCTGGTGCTAAAATCCTCAATCTTAGAGGTAAAGCTCTTCTCCATTGACAACATTTCTAGGGCAGTAAGGCGTTCTTGAGACATGGTGTGTCTCAAAAATGTTTTTACACGCTTTAAGCATGAAAAACATCTTTCTGGCTCTGCAGTGGTCATTTGTGTTGTAACTTAAATTTTCAGCAAAGTGTTAACTTCAGAAAATGAATCTTGCAAGCTGTTTGAGATTATATATTGCAGTAGTTGTACAGCTCCATCAATATTACTAAAATCAGGCCTTCCATACAGAAAGCTGAGCTGTGTCTTCAGCATTTTCTTGTTCAGTACTGTATATGTATCAACAGCAGTTTGAAGTTCATATTCAGGAAACTGATGCAATAAACTATCAAATTATTTACAGTTTAAGAGCTTGGCTGCATCGAGATGACTTAGCAATTGAAATCGACATCTAGCTTCCTCAATGATGCAATCAGAAACTTCTTTAGCTTCAATTTTCGGAGGCTCAACTTTTTGATGCTTACTTGTCAATTCACAGGAAACAAAATCCATACTGTCAACTGCCTCTTGAATATCAGAAATGCACCGAATAAAAGAAAACACGTCGTTCTTCACTTTAATTGCATCAGTTGATCTCGACTGTAGTTCATTATAAAGTAAATCAACATGTGGCATTAAGTTATGGAAGAACTTCAACCAAGCAAGGAAAAGTGTATCTTCTAAATAGCACCAAAGTTCATTTGCTTCTAGACTAGTCTTATCGTTTGTACTATTTTCCAGTTCCACTAAACACTGTAACAGTTTATCTTGATTTTCAAAAAGCATATTAACAGTTCTGGATCTAAAATTCCACCTAGTTGCAGAGCTACAAGGAACTCGTCTGGCTACCACAAATTGCAAGGCAGCTAAACGTTGGGTGGATCTTGGTTAAGAAAAAATATTCTGGCGGACTTATTTTCAGAAGCTGCACGTTCCATAACTAAATTCAATTTAGTAGTGAATGAACTGAGCATTTGGATACTGAGACTGAACTTCTGCTTGAACTCCTCCTATAGCACGGCTCAGCACAGAGGCTCCATCATATGTCTGGGCAATGAGTTTCTGAGGTTTTTCTATAAATAGAAAATTTATAGGTTTTAGAAAATAGAAAATTTATAGAAAATAAATAGGTTTTTCTATAAATAATTGATTAAGCACTTCCAAATGCTCTCAGAAATTGCCTCAGCATTTTGTCCCTCTGGGTTCAAAAATCCCCAAAACCTCTCATATGGAAAACCATCTTTCTCGTACCTAAACACTATCACAAGCTGCAACTGATGAGAAACGTCTGTAGTTTCGTCGGCCATAACAGCTACAAAATCAGCTTCTTTCATCTCCTCCTTTATCACCTCGCGGCAAACTTACAGCTTACAGTCAAGGAGTTCATTCTGGATGGTTTTCGAGGTTCCTTTGAAAATAGTATTTGAAACCATGTGTTCTTTCACAGCACTATTGATGCTAATGACGAAATCTATTAAACCCAAGAACATGCCGAGATTTTCAGAACAGTCAGTTTCATCATGTCCTCTTAAAATGAGCTCAAAGCACCACAAAACTTAATACAATCAATTATGCGTGATAGCACATGCCTGTTTTTTTTTTCAACTTGCTAATTATGTTTCAGTCTCACCTCCTGAAATGCACAGTTAACTGTATTGCAATGTTTATATTGCCTAAAGCAGTTAAATCTAGTATATTATTTAAATGCTTTACATTTTGTTTATGTTTACTAATAAGCACATTTAGGTGATCTAAATCTGCCACTCCCGTTGTGCTCCAAGTATCATTGTTTCCGAAGAGCAGGCATGGAAATCAGAACAGAGCACTTCTTTCTTGGCATTCACATACCCACTTATGCTCATACACTTTGGGGTTAAAACACCTGGTTTAGGAATTATTTCTCCCTCCTTTTGCACACTGCGTTACAATTAGTTCTGAAGTTTGCCTATCCAATTGCTTGACTTGCACTTTTTCCTTCAGGGTTCTTCTAGAGAAAGGGTAACTGATAAAGCTGCTCACCGAATTCCTATTAGTGCATGCAAAAGACATGGGATACCATCAACCATAACAGTATAACTTGAACTGTACAACTGTTTTCAGTAAGCCAATAATTTGTATGGTAAATAACGAAAGCCAGTAGTGCCAACATGCATTCCTGACTCCCGCCTGCAAGCAAATATGTGCAAGAGCACTTCTAGAAGTAGTAATTTACTGTAACTACTGCAGATGGCACTGAAAACACTACAGCAAGAAGCAGAAGCATCTATGCTCCGTTTGGCTGCAGCACAATCCCAAGCAAAAACAGCCAATCAGAGGAGTGGTCTCAAAGAAATGTGTCGCTATGGCAAGTGAGTTCATTGGACAGCATTCCCACAGACACCCCGCTCTTCGGTGTAGCACAAATAGTGGTCACGAGTTACTTTAAAGTGTCTGACAGCCATCCGTGCTTCTTGCCAGTGCGTATAAATCTGACAGAAGCAAAGAAAACATTAAGACATTCATTTCAGCAAACTAACTATTGTGCTGTAGCACTGTAGCACATAAGCACGAGCCGCACCTGCCATGACCTTGGACTAATATGCTATTTTGTTTATGAAATAAAGAAATGTGCTGTTAGCTCTGGAAAAGAAATAACTAATTATCAAGGCAAATCACAACCACATTCTTGCTTTAACTTTATTTATTCACTTCCAAGAACCATAGAAAATTATAGATTTTGTCCTTCAGATATACAGAAACTTCTAACCATGAGTATTCCCAATTGTAAACTCTGATTTTCTGAACTCTTTTCATTTTGAGAAGTGCTAGTAAACCACAAGACATCCATTAGGAAGCAGTGAAATACACCTATGAAGCTATATGTTGTCATACAAACAGCTCAGTACGTAAAATCATTGTAGTTCAATAGTGTTGCATTTGACTTCTTCTTTATGTGTAGCTTTTATTTTTGTATTTAATACGAAAGGGGCATGCATATGCGAAAAACAATGATGATTTTACTGTCAGAAATTTGATATCTGTTTGCATTCTTGCTTGGAGAATGTGGTTGCACCGTTTAGGTGTCTCTTACTTTCTGAAGGTCATTGCAGCTATATTCAGTGCTATTTAATTTCATTTGGAGATTAATTAATGATAAATGTACAAAAGAAGGTGCAATAAATATTCTGTTACATGGATATAAGAAATAATTAGGGAGTGATAGAGCATATACTTTTAAACAATGCACAACAATAACATGATGGTCACCTCCATAACGCAGCATTCTGGTAACATATCATATGCAGGTTTAAAACATTTAAGTATTTCGTGTTGTAGATCCCTGCTCAAAATTCATTCTTTTGATTTGCTTGATTACATTTGACAGCAGTGGCACTAACAAATGGAGCAGTGCAATATTCCATATCCTTCACAATCAACAATTTGAAGAACGAAAATAGAAAAGATAAGGGGAAAAAAAAGGAAAAAAAGAAGAAACCAGTGTTTGTACTTGTAATAAAGAGCCTTTGGTCTGAGAGCACCTTACATTACCATTGAACTATACATGTTCACCTGCTAGCATTACAGCAAAGGCTTGTATATATTGTTGAGGTGGTATCAGTGACATACTGGCTCACACTTATTGCAGAAAATCATGCACTTGAAACCATAAGTGTCTTATATCAAATTGTTCCCCTAATGCCACTCAGTAATCCCTAAAGTTATTCAATCAAATTCTGAAATATCCTGTATGTATACTGTTATAATTAAATAAGCACTTTCATACCAAAAATACCAGGTTTCCCAAATGTCTTTGTGATGCCTGTTGATGATACAGCATTGTCGACTGCAGCAGTATTGATACTCAGGTGGGCATCTGAAAAATGTGAAAGTGAGTATAATTATCTAGGATTATAATTTTATCAGTAATAAATTTGTGACATTTGAGATAACAACTGAACAATTCCTGAAAGCTATCATACTTTTAGCAAGTTTCCTCCCTTAAATTATGATTAATGCAAAGTGTAGATTAAAACTCCTTGATTTCAAATTTTAAAAATGAAAATACTAATTTCTGATTGGAAATGAACATGAAAGTTCTAAGTTTGAATCAAGACTGGATAAAAATGTTCCTAAACAGATGGGTCATAAAGGAACATCTGCATTGTAAACATGATTAATTTCATCAATTAACTTAAATAATAAGAGTTTAATGATGAAGCCTGGGACTCAAGTACCTACACTCTTAAGCCACCACAAACGCTGTATCTCGAATACAAGATCCCCTAATAGTTTACCAGGAAAGTATATGAGTCAATTGGAGAATTTTATGGCATGACAGCACGTTGGTCATAGTAGCTCAGTGGGTAAGAGCAACTGGACAGAAACCACGAGATCCATGGTTCAAATCCCATACATGGCATTGAACTTTTCAGTTGAACTCTATCTGTCTAAAAGTGCAGTTTTTTGTCAATGCTATATATCTATAAAGATTTTTATGTAATCTGTGCAATATAATACTATTTTAAATTATATCACCACAGATGCACAGGTTGCTGAGGTACAGTCTGGTGCACGGAAATGTTCTGATGCTGTTGGTTTCTTTTGGTGTGTTGCTTTATATAATATTGGCATAACCGTTTCACCATTTGTATTGTACACCAGTCCTGGCTGTGCCAATCTCATATTGGTTTATATCAAAATCCAATTACACAAACAATGACCGATGAACAAGACACATAGACAAAGTGTGTAGTGCAAGGGGAGGGGTAATGAGAAATTTAAACTTAGTGGAATAAATGTAAATACCACCTCCCAGCAGTGTCCATTGCTCATTGGTTTGCTGTCATAACTCGGGAACTGAGTGGAAGGACAAGGGTGGGTTATAAGAAATGGGGGTTCGTGGATTAACTACTAGAACATCATCATCTTTGTGTTTTCCCCTTATGTTTGTCTACATGACAAAAATATGCTTTAGTATGCTCAGTGTATTTTGTGTAGATAGAGCTTAAGTTACAGCTTTAAATTATTTCGTAATGAAATGAGTTGATTCGAAATGAATATGTGCAATGTGGAGTTCAAGTTGATACACATAATAAAACAGATAAATCTGTCCCATCCCTCATTCCCTTCCCAAGAAAACTGCACAAACCTGAGAAGGTTCATTATTCAAAATGCATGGGCAATCTGCTCCTGTCCTCAATAACTGCTGATAAAATAATCAAAATCCAATGAGACATATTCTGAATTATACGTTTCAATGTAGCTTAAACTGTCTGGGCTTCTGGTTCCCCTCCACCATCGCGAAACAAAGAGCAGGCATACGCCTTTCTATCACTGACAGGGGTTTGAAGTGGAAGAATGGTGCCAAGCACCTACCAACCTAAAAAGCTGTTCCATGTATCGGAAAGTTTCCATGAACCGGACTGTACATTAAAACATGAGTTTTGAATGAGATGTCCCTGCAGTTCAAATCCTAGTAGGATTATCCTTCTTCTCTAAGGTTTTTCCAGGTTTTTCTCAGACTAGCAAATGCTGGGGAAGCACCCTAAACTTAAACCAAAACATTTTCTTCCAAAATTCTTTTTCCTATAATTTTATTTCATTACTGCTTACCACCTCTACTGCCATATGTGACAAGAACGTAACACTAAACTCTACTAACAAAGAAAACAGAATTTAAATGATATATTATGCATATTTGGTGGAAATTAGTAACAGTGACATTAAAATTAATTAAAAAAACTTTGTAGTCGATTTTTAATACTATGCCATTTTTTGATAAAATTTGACTATTTTTCTGATACACATGTTGATAAATTGTATGCTTCTTTTTTCTTGCAGTTTTTTAAACAGTTTAATATCCTGCTTATTTTTCAGTAATAAATGATTTTATCTTACCTTAAGCTTATTCATTATCTGCTTTAACCTCTGTATCTTCTTTTCTTCAAGACTTGTTAGCCTAATTAATTATGCATTTTTGAGGAATTTATTACAGTAACGTGCAAATTAATTGAAAAAACTATCTGAAGTTCGCTTTTAACACTGTCACAACAGATGATAATCGGACATTCGAGATTGAAAATGGAAGCAATAGCTTCCGAAACTAGTTCCTCCTCCCAGATACTCTCTAAATTTGTTTTCTTTACATATTTTCCAAATTCAGTCTTAAAATACAGTGCTTTGTTTGCATCCTGCATATTCTTCCCACTTCTTCCCATCATAACTGCCAACATACTTCTCCCTTCACTATTGTTTTTATTACCCCTGCAGTTCTATGGAAATTCTGTACTCAATTTATTACAGTAACATCCAAATTAATTGAAAAATCTATCTGTAGTCCGTTTTTAACACTGTCACAACAGATGATAATCAGACCTTCGAGGTTGAAAATGGAAGTAACAGCTTCCAAAGACTATGGTTTTTGACCATAATTTCTCCCACCAGGTATGTTTCTTTCTCCTTACTTTCTTCCATATTCTTATGATACATATTTTCAAACATAAAGAAGAATGGAAGCATATTTTATTTTTTAAAGGCAGTTACAGTAAGATCTTGATTTGATCCTAATATTATCATAACATTTCTTTTCTGTTTTACAACAATTTTTTGGAAGGTGTTTGAAAGGTACCAATGCAATAGAACACTGTAATTCAATAAACAGTATATACATATGTAAGCAAAGTTCTGAAAACAAAACAAAAAAATTTTTCATCATCAATTTGAGACCTATGGCTGATAAAAAGAAGACAAACGAATGCCTTTTGTAAAATTAATGTGTTCTTAAATGCACATGGAGTACAAGATAGATTGTCAAAATCAGTGTGTTCAAAACAGTATAATTTGACTTTTACCATTATAATCTTATAATAATAATGAAATTATCCAACTTCTACTGTTCAGGCAACAGCTGCTTTCTACAGTAATGACATATAACACTGTTGTGTGGGGTTGGATGTGCAGTACTTTAATATAAATGGTTATATTGTTTTAATGCTGCTGACAAAACTGCTACAACTTTCATTAGCTCTCTCAATATTTCTGTGTAGTGGATCTGGAAGCAGGACTTCACAGGTTAGAAGATGTTCTTCAGTCATTTCCTCTTCTTTGTTGCACAGAGGACAATTTGGACTTATATAAATTCCTATTCTGTGTAAGTGTTTGGCCAAATAATCATGACGTAAGTAATCTAAAATTTGCTATTGCAGCTTTACATGGGATTTCTGGAATAATTTCTGGATTTTTAATTAAAATTTTCCATTTTTTATCTTTGGCTTTGTTAGATATTGATTGGTTTTGTTTGTTTTTATATTTGTTTCTAATTAATCTTTTTATGGATAAAAAGGATAAGTTTTTATTTTTGTTCTGAATTAAATTTGCACCTTTTTTGGCAAGAAAATCAGCTGATTCATTTTCAGCAATCCCACAATGTACAGGTATCCACTGTAATTTAATTCTTTTCTGTAGTTTTTTAAGTTGTTGGATCATTTTGTGACATTCTTTCATTTGGATTGACCTCATTTTATTTGAATTATTGCACATAATGCTGCTTTGGAATCAGAAAGTATGACAGCATTTTTAAATTTATCTCTAAGTTTTATTATAGTTTCCATTTATAAGGGCAATCTTTTTTTTTTTTTTTTTTACTTTTTTTTCTCTTATTTAACCGTTTTTTTTTTTTCATTATTTCCGTTAATTTTCTTATCTGTTTTCCTAGTTTCACAAATATTCACTATACAAATAAACACCCATGCCCAAGCTGGGACTCGAACCCATGACCCTCTACGCAGCAGAACGCTAGAGACATACGCTTTAGCGACCATGGCTACGAGGGCCGGCATTCAGTGACATTGATGTTCTAGCACACACAAACAATATGTAGACAAACTTTGGAAAGGTAAAATCACAAATGAAAAGTTGAATGCCACAACCATGATTTGAACTTATGCTCTAAATACATTTGCTCTACCACTGAATTACCATGGCAGCATGCCAGTATGGTATTAAATTCTCTGATTGGTTCACATTTTTTTGGTGGACTTTGAGGAAATCTTAAATTTGAGATCACATATACCAATGGCAGCTTGCAATTCATAAGTACCTTTTATCCTCCCACTCACCTGCCACTATTTTGCAGCAAGCATATAAATAAAGTGATTGCTTCTGTGGTACAGCATAACACATCTTTCTGTCTTTTATCTTGAATCTGAGCTTGAAATTCCCTCAAGTAGATACATCTCAAAAATGTGACCCAAGAAAATTATTTGTTCAAATGACTCAACAGAAAGCAAAAAAGCTGTATCAGAATTAAGTTCCCATCACTAACTCCAGCTGATATGTCCTTCAACTCCAAAAAGAACAATAAAGAACTTGGTAAGCAAAACCCTTCATTAAAAAGTTTTTGCCTTTGAATTACAGCAATTCTTTCAAATCCCTTACTAGAACACCTTAATTTCATTCTGTACCACTTGTTCCTCAGATCATTGTTAGGATATACAAAACTGGATAAAATAAAAAAATCAAGAAATTAGAAATAAGTTAAATGTATATGCAATAATTGAAAAAAATAGATGAATATGTGTATAAATGCAAAGAACATCTGAATAGAATGGATGATAGGAGAGTACCACAAATAATCCTATCATATAAACCAAGAGGACAACTTGACCCTGGATGACCAAGGCAGAGATGGAATGAGAACAGAACAGCTTGTCCTAAACCAGGAAACGAAGAAGAAGAGGAGCAGAAGGAAGAAGAAGACCAGTTGCAACCGAGCAGGTTGGCTCAGGTGGTTTCATCTGTGGTCCAGAGGCAGTGTTTGATTCCTATGGCCAATCTACCTGACTAATGGGTTTTTGGGGGTTTTCACAGGCCACCAGGTGAATGCTGGGTAGGTTAATTACATCCCTTGAATTTCTTGTCCCTCCATTTCATCTCCATTATCACATCACATCACCTCTCATTAGGTGGTCTCTTTCAAGGTAGAAGTGTCGCAAGTGTTTTGGCGCTGCATGGCAGGATGATATGCTTTTGGTAAAACTTCCTCCTCTGGTAGGACAGTCTGGTGGGATCATTTCCAGACCACAGTAGGGTAGGATTTCATCGCAAGGTCTACCCAAAAGTCCGAAGACTCCGGCCTCTATCAACCCGGGAGCAATGGAAAACTATGGGGCTCTTTCCATGGGGCAATACCTTGAGTCCAAAATGCCCCCCATCAACAACGTCAAAACGGGTGAAAGTGGATATGCCACTTACACACATCAACCCCACAGGGAAGACTACCGAATAATCTCGGTGAGGCCACCTGGTGATCTAGCACACCTTCTACCTAGCTCTGCAGACTAGTACTCGGGCCTTCTTAGGCAACCCTCTACGCCCTCCAGGCAGGCCGAAGGGTGGCATGCTGGTTGTACTGGCCTGCCAGGGAATTTCCAGCTGGTAAAGTGTAGGGAATATGCCCTCTTCACTGACGTGTCCCCTTGGAGTGGCCATTTTCTGCTACCCCTCACCTCATCCTTCCTCCTGAGGGGGGGGGGGGTCCACTTGGGAGCACAGGTACAATAGACCAAGTTTGGACCTCCATGCCAAATCCTCCATCTTGGACCACTTTGGATGAGGTTACTAAGGATGTTCTGCATTCTAAAGTGTTTGGGGACAGAACAAAATTCACAAAATACTATATTTTTACATTGACATAAACTTATATATCATGACCTCAAATCCATGGTCAGCAGGAACACTCATGTAGAGTTTTGTGATACAGATCAAGGATAAACTGAGAAACAAAAGAAAAAGGTATAGAATATTTAATTTCACACCTATATGACTAGTTTCAACATACTGGAAGCATTGAAAAGAACTGCAAATTTATTGTGAGATGATACATGATACATTTTTAAATTTTGAATCACCTTTGGTCCTGAGTAAGAAGAGCTCAACTGGTAAAACCTTCAAAAGGCTCAGCTGAGGTATAAATAGTTCTAATGTACAAAAGTCTTGCTGATATATCAGTTTGGATGAAAATTGCATCTTCAAATCTGTTATTTTTGAGAACATTAATCCTAACTTAGTACAAATGCATTGCTGCTACTCTACCATCCCTAAATAATAAAAATAATAATAATAGAGATATATTATCTATATATAAATATAGAGCTCCCTGATCTATAGCAGAGTGTCTTAAACTAATCTACAGCTCCTTCTATATGCTTAAGATTAAAAAATGTACACCTGTTTATAACATCAGATGTAGTTACTAGTAAACTATTGAAAGTTTATAATTGCAAATAAAATTTAATGCTTACTGAAATGGTAGTGTGTTATTGAAAAATAAGTTTCTGCATTCATACACAAGTCGAGCCATGTACCTTTAGCAGCCGGTGAAAGCTCTGGAAAAGAAATTCAGTCCATATTGTCAAGCGATATCATTTCAGATGTTAGTACCTTGAAAACAATATTTAATGTAACTTTTAATGAAGTGCTATAGCAATTCACTTCATTGACAACTAAAGCCATATAAGTCATTGATAGTAAACAACTTTTCAAAAGGTCAAGTCTAATTTAATCACAGATTTAAAGCTTTTTTTCTTTTTGTGTTACCTTTTTAATTAACTACTCAATATTGCCAGTCATTTGAGCAAGAACAGAATGAGCTATTCTTTCATCATTGCACATGTTAAAATATTAGAAACCATATTTATTACTTATATATTAATTATATGACATAAGTAAGTTTAATATTGTCTTCAATAAAGTAGAAATAAATTTATTGAAAGTATTAGTTAAAACATAACTAATAACTACACCATTATCTTTCAATCACATACCTTAAAACAATACCCTGAGGAAATTGTGCTTCTTCATATATCACAGGAATTTTTTTAAGCATATTTAATAAATTGTGATGACAAATAGTTCACTGAATGACTAGAGATTTGTATAAGTAAAACACGGAAATTAAGTAACTATTACTCTTGAAGATGAAATTTCTGATATATCTCTGATGATGGAGCCTAAAAATCAACTAAAGTGTTCCTTAGTATAATATCTGGTTTATAAAATAAGTTGTTATATACTTATGTATTACATGTATTCAATGCTTACTGTTAAAGACTTGGGTTCAGATGTCTCATTTGATTTGCTTATAAATGAGTTTCAATTAAAATAAATTGAGTAAGACAATTTCCAGAATTGCCCTTCTCTCTAACAAGTTAATGATTTTATGTGTTTAAAGATTCTGAATTAACTGCATCATCATTTCACTTACTATCTGAAAAGTTTCTTATAATAATTAAGTTGCTAAATAAAGAGGACTACAAAGGCTGTTTTATAATACTTTGTACATCACAGAATGAACCATATTTGACATAAGCTTTGTTTACAAATATGTCCTTAGTTAAAGAAGCAACCTTCACTTACCATTTGAGAGCAAAACTTCTGCATATGCATCCATAGGGCCACACCAGCTTTGATAAACTTCAAAGCACACTGATGAGTACTCTTTTTATCAGCAGTCTCCCTGAGGTAAAAGATTATTGTTACTTCTTTTTTCAACTAAAATATGTCAGATATTTAGAAGTTATATAGCAAATAATTTAGCAGTATAGTTGAATATCTACTGACGAGAGAATACCTTTTGATACCATGAAAATTCACTGCTCTTTATTTAATATTCTCAATAAATGACTGAAAGAAGCTGTAGAGCATAGGATCAATTTATGCTACTTCCACATTTCTCCTGCTGCAAATCTACTTTTCCTGGAAGAAATACCTACATCTTAGTAAATGAGTTAATATAATCTGCTTAGTTTTCATTTATACCAAAATTATATTTATGAAACATGTGTTATTTCTTCTAATATCATGATGTTATTCCTAAGTTATGTTCACCAACCAACTTGCATAACTGCAAGTCATACAAAAGCAATCTTGTTAAATATTTATAATGAAAAGGTAAAGGACAAAGTTTTCAAAGAATATTACATGTATGTGAAATATACCTCTATAATATGAAAATTAACTACATAAAATCATTATTATTGCATCAAACTAAATTAAAAACTTAACTTTTAAATAACCTAAAAATAAATGAAATATATAATAAAAAGCTCACTGTGTGCATCTGCAAATGACATTTGAGTCTGTGATACACATTTAAGTCTAGTGCTACCACCTAGGACAGTAAGGATGAAACTAAACCAATCAATTGGATGATATTGACCAAGTCAGGAAGTGCATGTCATTCCACCTTGGTGCCATGGAAACTGCTTGCTGAATAAACAAAGAATACTGGACACTTCCAGTTTGTGTTGTGTGCATGCAGCTAATAGTTTTCTATCTTTATGAACCATTTAAAAAGGAAGCTTCCTCAATTATTCAACTAAGTGACATTTAAGAACATTTTAAGGACAAGGAATGTTCTTCTGGAACAGTAACATTAGAACTATTACACAAAGAGAAACTATGATAGATATAGATGTTTCTTTTAAAATATATATTATCACATATCTCTCTCTCTCTCTCTCTCTCTCTCTCTCTCTCTCTCTCTCTCTCTCTCTCTCTCTCTCTCTCTCTCTCTCTCTCTCTCTCTCTCTCTCTCTCTCTCTCTCTCTCTCTCTCTCTCTCTCGCCTGTGTGTTGACAAAAAAAAGCATCCATAAATAAAGCATCCATAATATTAATAAAGTACATTTGCTATAAACCTAGGTTTTGCTAAATACAAAGGCAGAAGATGTCTTAGAAATATACTATTTATCTACTTTGTTCCTGCTTTAGAATATTTAATAAGAGAAATGTGAAAATAACAGTAAACAAAATTAGCAGTTCTAAATTTTTAAGAAAAATTGTTCACATATGTAAAATTATAGATAATGCTAAATTACAGGTTAAAAATTGAAGGAATATAGCTTAACCAAACAAAGATGTTCGATCTCAGTCTGCCTAGGAATAACTTGAGACCCAGCTTTGAGGGGGAGGGGGGGGGGGGGGCAAAATAAATTAAAGTCATAATAAAACACAATGCATAATAGGTTCCTGGGGATGCCCCACTTGGGGTTTAGGTACAATAAACCACAGGTTTCGGTGCCAAATCCCCTCTGTAGTAATCCTAATCCTAGCATCACTATATTCAATATCTGTATAAAGATCTGCCCAAACAACTCCAACAAACAGGCGACAGCATTACATTGTATGCAGATCATTTAATAATTTAGAAATCACTGAAACCAGATAAACTTGAAATTCTAAAAAACAATGCTCAAAATTCTTTGAATTGCACTTAAACAATGGTGTCCTAAAAACCTCATGAAAGCAAACATGGTGTAAAGTAACTTTCAGCACTTTTCCCTAAAAAGAAGCAATAGATTGTTCTTTTTTTTTTTTTTTTCATTTGTTCCATTAACTCCAATGGTCATATCGACGGATGTTCACCTTTTGGAACATGTCGATGGTGTTAGCTCATATTCGTTTTAATCATATCACACACACATTCACACTCTCATTCATACTTCCAGACTCTGGGGAAATGGGGAATCATTTTGGTTGGAGAAAAATCCCCACTCCCAGCCAGGAATCAAACCCGGGACCCCTCACATGGCAGGCAGGCACTCTACAGACTAATCTACAGTGCCAGCCAGATTAATTGTTATTACCTAAATTTAGGATTAATAGCTTAAGATAAGTTATTAATAAGATTAATAAGTTAATAACAATTAACCAGAACAGAAAATGCTCAATATCTTGTAATATTGTTTGGAGAAAAAAAATAGAAAAAACAATGAAAAAAAAAAAAGATAAAGCAACCAATCATTTTAAGATATTAAAAATACTTACAGGAACTAAATGGTGTTGTTCAAGGTCTACATTAAATACCACATATAATGCATATGTAAGACTAGTTCTTAAGTACTGAGAAGTACTTATAAGAATATCATCTTCAACTTTCATGATACTTAAGCACACACAAAACTAAACTCTTAGGTTAATTACTGGGGCTACTAAAACTACTCTTATAATGACCTTACAAGCATTTCCATGTAATAGACCTATAACAGAGGATGACAGCTTTGAGAGTTTTGAGGAGCAAGGCCTGCAGTGCATGTGACATCAGGCAAGAGCCGTGTATTACTATGTTGTCTATATAAAAGGAGCTGTGAGTACAGAATCTAAGGGTTCAGTCAGGTGTAGCACACTTGATGACAATGTAGCTGCCACGTACCAAATGGAACTGTTAAATTCACAATGTGACAATTTATTGAAGGACAAATATACACTCAAGAAAGACCTGGCTGATTTTTACAAGAATGTCCCCCAAACCAGATTTCCGAGGTTATATTCATTTGCCACATGGACATTGTTTATATTTGGCTCGACATATGTGTGTGAACAATTTTTTTTCTGTTATGAAATTAGCTAAGTCCAAACCCCGAAGTACCTTGTTAGATCACAATCTAACATGGAGCCTTCGATTACACATTTCCTAGACATTACGTCCTGACATTGATAAACAAGTTAAAGAAAAACAAAACAGAAAGTGTCGGAAAATGTCCACGTAATTTTGTTCTGAAGGGTCTCCTCTAATTTGCAGAGAAAATTACTTTATGTTTCATGTTATTTACTTTATAACAAGCCTGAACTTCAGATAAACTACGAGTTGAAGTTTTATATAACTTCTCATAACACAGAGCCAAAATGTAATTCTTTATAAACTGTGACCAATTATGTAATTAAAACAGTCAGCATTAATATTACAACACCCAAAATGTAAATTGTACATATTATTAATATCCGATATGTTTCTATCTTTCCTACTCTGTCGGAACCCCAACACATCAAACTTCTCCTTCCTATTGGGCAGCAAAAATCAGCGTGGTGACATCACATGCTAACCTGCCTTTCGTTCGGGGGCATGTTTGGTGGTTAGAGCTGACGTAGCTGACGGAGCTGATGTCACATCGCCACTACCTGTCTTCCCCTGACCTATAATGTCAGATTTAGAGATGCAAGCCCTAACATATGAAAAACACTTGAGACTTCCAGAGAATAAAAAAATCATTAAAAACTACACAGCTACCTTCAAGAGACCTACCTACCACAGGAATAAATAACTACCATAGAGTATAAAGCAAAAACTTCAAGCAACAAAGACCCATAAATCATAGGTATGATCATATATAATAAACTTCCTTTACATATTAAATCATCACAAGACAATACTTTTAAAATCTTCTCAATAAATTGCACCCTGACAAATGTTTATACACTGTAAACAAACTATAACTGCTTATTGCTGTCTTACTTGAACAAAACAAAGAAAGCTATTACACTGAATCGGCTGGCTTAGCTATTTCTGGATTTTTAAAATCTGCTATATCTTACGTCTTTTCAATAACATGTAGACAATTTATTTGTATTATTTATTTATTCTTTATTGCTAGTAGACTTATGGGTTACAGTATTTGACAGATTTACGTAACAGTTTACAATGTAATTACAACTACTATATACATACAAATTAACATTTATCACACGATGGATAATTACTTAATGCCAAAATATTTCAGAGGAACAAAAGAATCTAGAGTCAAATCAATATAAAACCACAAAGCTTTCATATTAGGATCAATATAGGATTTTAGTACTATTGAGAAACTTAAGTTATAAAACATTGTAACAACGCTTTGCAAGGAATCTATTACTATCACTAGTGGTAGCACTAGTATTCAGTTCATGTTTAATATATAAATGATGTAATAAATATGTTAATTTATATTATACATAGTAGTTGTAATTATATTGTAAAACTGTTATGTAAATCTGTCAAATACTTGTAATCTATATGTCTACTGACAGTAAAGATAAGGCATTCAATTGAAAACTCAATTTGACTTGATACAGAAAGTTCAGAAACTAGGAAATAAACTAGATTACCTATTAATATAATTTTGAGTCGAACTAATACTCAATGCTCCATTTATTGCATTTCGTTGCTGTTGTCGACAACAGCTGATGATGTTAGGAAGATCCTAACGAAACGCATTCAGGGTAAATACTAGCAATAAATGGAGCATTGAGTATTAGTTTGACTCAAAATTATATTAATTTTGTGCTTCATTGTATCATAGTCCTTACACATTGGAATATAGATTACTATCTTAAATAGAACCCCTTCACAATTACCACAAATATCTTACTTCCTCCAAAATAAACTTTAATTGGCCATAGTAGCTCCATGGTTTAGAGCAGCTGGACGGAGACCAGAAGATCCGTGGTTCAAATCCCGGCTATGGCATTGAATTTTTCAGTCTGACTGAAGCCATGGAACTGAAGCCATGTTTGCATGTACTTTATGAGTTTGTCTCTCGGAACACTTGGGAACAAGGAGATTACATCAAAGGTCCCTACAAATAGACCTAAACGTCATAGAGGAATACCTTCAATTAACCAATATTTGCATTGAACAGTCCTTTTTTACATTCAATAAAAAAAATTTCAAACAAAAATCAGGACTATCTATGGGCAACCCATTGTCCCCATTTTTGGCAGACCTCTTCATGAGTTTTTTGGAAACGCACATCACAAAGGCATTCCCACTAATTTTTAAGCATTGGTACAGATATGTGGATGACATTTGGGCAATAATAAATGAGAAACAAGTGGATGATGCATTAAAACTACTTAATTTACAAAATCCTGCAATAAAATTCTCCATAGAAAAAGAGACAAACAATGAAATCCCTTTCTTAGATTTGAAACTTACCAGAAAATATAATAAACTTGAATTTGGCATACACAGAAAGGAAACACACACAGAAAATTTCATAAAATCAGATGGATATAACCCAAGACAACACAAGCATGCTGTTATCAACAGTTTAAATTACAGGCTGGTTAATGTACCTTTAAACAAGATGGAATATAACAAAGAGTACAATATCATCATTCACATTGCAGAATACAATGGATACAGTGATGAATTGGTCAACAAGAAAATAGATAAATTCAAAAGACAACTAAGATGCAAACAAGTAACTTCTCTCTCCCCAATTAGCAATGAAACCTCATACAGAAAATTTACGTATCATCCCAGAGCTACACACCTTTTCCAAAAAGTCTTTAAAGAACACAATATTACTTTGGCCCCACAGAACAAATTTAGTGTACAACACCTTTTGAAATCACATAATACAAAGGAGATACCCACAGGCAAAAAATCAGAAGTGTACCGGATAAATTGCAAGGACTGTGACAAATTCTACATTGGAAAAACAAAAAGGAATGTGAACATTAGGCTTAAAGAGCACTTTAGAACAAGAAATTCACTTACTAAAAAGTGTCCAAGGTCCAGCTGCATTAACCACGTGGGAAAAAATCTTTATAAAGAAATATGAAAGTAAATTGTTTAATTTCGATACCAAATTTCAAGTTCATCAAGATACTGACAGAGACGCACCTATCACCTCCGAGGAGTTCACTGAACCGGCATCCATTAGTCGACAACAACTGATGATGTTAGGAAGATCCTAACGAAACGCGTTCTAGGTAAATACTAGCAATAAATGGAGCATTGAGTATTAGTTCGACTCAAAATTGTATTAATGGCTTTAGTTACTGAGTATTGGTTCCTTCTCACTCTCACATTCACTCATTTTATTTCCCAACCAGTAAAGACTGGCTGATTCACTACAACCAGAGAATGGAAACTAGAATAGGAAGCAAAATATCTTGCACCATTTACAATATCCCAGTAATTTGAATGAGGATGAATATCATTTACCTTATCAATATTGAAGTATAAAATAAATTTTGCACATTGGAACATGATTTATTTGTAATTGACCAATAATTGTTTATTTGTAACTGACCAATAATATTTTTTCATCTGCTTCCAATTCAACATAATGCAGGTTAGCTAATGTCAAAATTGTACAGAATAAACTTTTTTCAAATGCAGATCCATTACTATTTCACTAGCATTGTCCCTTTGCTAATAGCTTACATTCAAGTTGTTTGTTAATTTCTACTGCATTTTTTCTGCTTTTTGTAATTTTTGCTATTGTTTGTGAGACATAAACAAACTACAGATGATTTTCACTAGGAGAACCAAAGCTCAATAGAAGTGAGAGAGTCGGGATCTATGGTGGACACACATTTGCTAGATTTTCTCCTAGGTTAATTTTCCCAGCTTCCAACTAACAGAACTCTGGTGACTATTTCATATTATGCTTGCCTTGAATAGTTTCACAATAAACAGTCTAATATATGCAATATGGATCTAATATGCCATGCCAGGAATGACTGAGCCAAGGCTGAGTGATTAGACCGCTTATTCTAACCAAGGCACCCGGGTTCGATCCCAAGCGACTACAAAGTGAGATTTGTGGTGGACAACTCGGCGCTGAGGAGTATTTTCTCTGGTATCTCCGATTTCCTCCGCCATCTCATTCCACCGGTACTCCATTTTCATCTCATGTATCATCAGTGTCACCTCCTGTGGTACCGTATGTAGTAAAAGCAGGCGTTAAACACTACACATTACATTTCCATGAGAATGAGAATGAGAATATTGAAACCTAACAAGTGATGGCAGCTCTATATACCTTTCTGTTCCTGTATCCCAGACAAGCTTTCCATTAATTGTGAGCACTCAATTATAAATATAAGCATTTTAATTTTATTTTTCTCATTCTGATTAGTTATAAGTTGATGTGTGTTTGGAGTAGCATTTCATTTTTGGAATGAAAACCATGACATTGATCCAAATCCAAAGACAAGTCAGCAGTAGCATTTCATTTTTGGAATGAAAACCATGACATTGATCCAAATCCAAAATTATTAAAAGGAGTGATAAACCAAAATAGATTGACAACATGGGAGAACATATTCATCTGGAAAAATAAGGATCGCGTAATGAACTTTGAAATCCCGCCAGCAGATAATTTGACAAAAAAGTTCATAGTTCCACCACCAGAGAGAGCAGATAACAACAAATGCCAGTTGGGAAGAGATTGAAAATGGAGGCCAGGGCCTTTGAAACTAGTCTCTCATAAATATATGAAAAAGTAAGTGACGAGTGTCAATAAACCAACCACAAATAATTTTTATATTAGTTATAAGTTATTGTAAACCAGCCATGATAGCAAGTAACCCACCAAAAGCATGAACATCCTGTCAATGTAAATGCCATGTAAATCAGGCCATCTCATAAAAGTTCAGTAAACATAGTGAACTCGTCATATGGGAGAGGATATACATAGAAAAACATAAAAACCAACTAATGAACTTTGAAATCCCGCCAGAAGAGAATCCCACATTTAAGTTCATCACTAAATCAACAGATGGCAGCAGCAACCCCAGAATTATCCACACCGCTGGATCAAGCTTTAGTCGCATAAGAGCCGTAGATGCAAACGATGATTTGCGAAACATGTCCTCAAAATAGGTACGAAAGTGAAGCAGATGTGTAATAAATACGACTCATCTAAAAATTAATAATATAAAAACACGTCATTTTTTTAGTTTATGTTTTATCATAGTATATTTTTTAATTTACAACATTCAAAATGTTCTGGAAAAAGTGCTGACATGATTTTATTGTACTTTCTATTGTACATAATTGATATAGCTTCTCTTTTTCCCTTTCCTTCCACCACTTGAAATGTTAAAATGTTCAAAATTTAAATTAACTCCTTAGGATCAGAGAGCAATTGCTAAATGGCCAACTAATAACATATTTCTAAGGCTTTTAGTTCATCTACCACTTTCTGCACCAGCTTTCCAGTATTTTAGCATCTCTTCCCAGCAACACTAACTTTTTTAACATAGCTGTTCAATATGAATGTTGCAGAGTCTGATGTTTTGAAGACCTTCTTTCTTATTGTTCACTCTATGTTAATTGTCTTTGTAAAGGAAGCTGCCATATTTAAAACATGCTTCAACTGTGACAGTTCCAAACATCAGTTAATATTGAGCTGATGATGAGGACAAAACTCTTTGAAACATAATATAAAAATTATTTGTACCAACCACAAATAATTTTTATATTAATTTTGACGTCACTGTTACTAAATTCCTCCAAACACACATCTTTGAAACATATTCAGTTCATATACCGAACAGTAAGTGAGATTCAAAATTTGATTCATCAAAGAAATTTTAAGTTTTTGAAAGTTTCTTATATTTATCAAAACTATTAAGCTCTTGAGTGAAGTAATCAGTACAAATAAAAGGAGCTTTCTTTTTCTATTATAGTGGCAATGCAAATATTCATAAAACTGATACAGAATTATTAAAATAATTACATAGTTTGACACTGATTTTCCTTTTAAGGCAAATAAAAAATACCAAAATCAATATATAATATTATAAATGGAGAGTTTGGAGTTAAAATGAGTATACCCAAATTAACATTCTCTGCCTCTGGTACATCTGAGAGTAAAGAAACTTTCTAACAATGGTCTATATTGACAATGGAAAAGTAAAGGTTGCAGTGGCAGCAGCAAAGGTAGCAGAGGCAGTGGTAGCAGTGTTGGCATCTTCAGAATCTACTTCAAACTAGAGTTTGGTGATCTAGGAGCTGGACCAAATGCAAACCAAATTCTACCTGCACTAGAAAAACGAAAAGGACTAGAGGAAACTAGATGTAGTCTTTCTGTGCACTCAATTATACAAGGTTGTAATAATTGATTATTTAACAAAATTTAAAAAGTGTTTTTATCCTGTACATATTTTTAAAATGCAACCCAAGATTCTGGTGTTCCACTTCATTTCTAATTGAAAACAATAACTTATCTCTTCAGTTATCCTTTCAGATTAATATAAAGAAATGTCTATAAAATCACCAGAATATAGCATTTACATTATAATGTATAAAATTATTTAAGTTTTCAACAATATAAAATCACCAGAATGAACTTTATTTACATTATAATACATAAAATTACTTAAGTTTTCAATAATATATTTTGTTATAACTACCTATTCAGACTTACAGTTCAGGTTACAGCTTTACACAATAATAAATCAAAATATGTTCGTCATAAACTCTCTAAAAATTCTCAGACAGGATTTGCAACTTTGATTCTCAGTCTTAAAATGGAACACAGTGGTTTTCAAAATGCAGAAACACTTTGCATTAGCACTTATGTGAAAGATATCTGCTGCTGACGCAGCTCACACAGCCATTTAAGCTGCCTTAGATGAATGAAAGAACAAATCAGTGCCTCAGTCATACAGCTGATGTTTCATGGTTTGACAAGAGGACCCCAAAAAAATTTGCTTGGCTTTGTCTCATCTTCTGTCAAAAAGAATTCTCTTCCAAGCTTCACAAACTCTTTCAGACTCAAGTGTCCATCATCATTAATATCAATGCTTCTGAAACTGCAAACAGCATCCTGCAACAATTTCAGAAATTATTATATTCGGATGCAAACACTTTCATATAATGCAATTGCATAATTTATTATTCAAAGATTTTCTTAAATATTACTATATGTTCTGTATATTATTGTATTAACTCATTCGCATTGTATTTAAAAACTCCACTAGTTGCTGAGAAATTAGATTTAAATACCCTACCAGTAGAGTTGCAAGCATGATAATTTCAAATAATCATAAAATCAACCAGTAAAGATACATGTTCACAATTTTGCATGTGTATTGCTAAAAAACTGAATTTGCCATGGGTTAAATGTGTTTTTAGACTGACTAACACCTTGCCTGGCCATATATTGAGCAAAATTCAAATTTGCACTTGACTAGGATTAGGATTACTATGGAAGGGATTTGGCACCAAAACCTCTAATTTATTTTACCTAAGTCCCAAGTGGTGCATTCCTGGAAGGAAGGATGAGAGCAGACAGAGGCCATCCGACCCAAAGGAGTCATGACAGTGCCAAAATACCTGCCAACACTTCCACCGGAAAGAGACCACCAGATGAGAGATGATATGAAATGATAATGGAGATGAAATGGAGGGATAGGAAATTGGGGAATGTAATTAACCTACCCAGCAATTGCCTGGCAACCCAGGAAAACCCCAAAAAACCCATGGATCAGGCAGGTTGGCCACAGTAATTAAATCCGGGCCTCTCGAATGTGGGCCACAGACAAAACTGCCTGAGCCTGCATGCTCAGTACACTTGATTAATTTAGAGGAAAATCTTTCACACCATGATCGCTGTTTTCATCGCAAGTATGACTATAAAGTATTGCTTAGGATTCTTCTGAATCTCAAATCACTTAGTTCATTATCATCATAGAAGACACTATCAAAAAGCATTTGTAAACCCTCCTCATCATTACCATGCACTACTCTCTTCGCTATGTTGCTTACTGAGATATTCAATGCTGTGCAAAACAGAGAAACATTTCTTAGCAGGAAAACACCATGTGAAATGCAAGGAAAAAATATATATCAAGTGTTTTGGTGTGTAGATTGCCTTAGAATACACTTTAGAGCCATCTACTGTCTACAATTTGAACTCCATACACTGTTCAACAGTGCTCATGTGCGACTTAAGCTCATCATATGAAGTGAACGGGTTAAATACTGTTATTAAATTTGTTATAAAATAAAATAATAAAACACTGAAAAGATAAAAAATGCAGATTTGTTTTGTTAATGCACAACCGATTGGCACTACAAAAGTATACCTTCAGTACTTTACTATGCATTGGAATTGGAAGAGAGTGATATTATTAAAGTGTACTTCAGCATCCAGGAAAAATACAAGAGAAAAGATTCATGGTTTCTTAAAAGTTCATGAAGTTTGCAACAGATAGGCTGAAAGAAAGATAATGAGGAGTATGAAAACAGAATTTTCTGAAGAAACAAAAGTAGCTTGAGATTGAAAAATGTGGAAAGAAAAGAAATATTCAGTAGTATGAGAGATAAGAGTTCTCTAAGGCTCTACAATAAACATGCAATTCAGCGTGCTAGTGTGTACCCCTATTGTTGCCTTTTCCATGCAACTGACAAAACTAGGTGCAGATTGGCTACACGTGATAGCCACAGATAGAACTTCTTGGAATACCATCCTCTAATATTCTGCTTGACAGCAATAAAATTACTTTAATAGTGGAAAACAACAAGCCCTTAGATGGGAAATTTGCAAAAGACTTACTTGTAACCAGAGCAGAGACTATTTTCCCCAGTATGATTAACCCATTTAAAATATTTAGCCTAGGAAGAACTTCAATAGAATAAGAACTAAATAATTCAAATGAATTCTCAGAAGTCTAATTAACCTCTTTAATAAAATCCCTTACACAGTATTCATTACTTCATCAGCTTAGAGAAGTGCAGTGATATAAAGCATAAAGCATAATTATTTATTAGAGGAGAAGATCCTGTTAAAGGTAATTCAGGAATTCTTGGATCTGTACCCATAAATAGACATGTCAGGTACAGATATTTTTGAGGCATTGTACAATAATACTTGTAAAATACAAGCTCTTATGTGAGAAAAATCTCATTTCCCAATTTCATATTATCTTTCACCACAGGCAGCTAGCTCCAGGGATAGTGAATCCTTACTGCCTTAATTTAAGCACTGCCTTAAAAAGGGGAAAAAATATGATTTTAAAGTGTATACTCCAAATGCAGTCATGCTTACTATTCTTCAAGGTGCAATGAAATAAACTTGCCTATTGTCAACCCACCACAACAAGGAAACGAGGAGCAAGGAGCGAAAGAAACTTGAATTGTTTATCCGTTCTGATAGTGGATCTTTTACTACGAAATTAAAGTATGAGTAAGAGAGGGCATATGAGTCACCCAATGCTGCCAGATCTAATGCTTGTTTCAGTAACTGCAGCGATAGGTATTATGCATGGGTGAGTTATGTGACAACACTGTATTTTAGATGACCTAACATCCTTATCATATCTGGACGGCGAGCATAAACATCATGCAGATAGTGAATGTGATTATGTTACACATTCCTCTACCTTGTCTTCTTGTGTTGGGTGGACAGTAACAACAAAAAACTATAGAAACTGAAGGGAGTCACTAGAAGTTGTCAGTTTGCAACACTACTATATTTTGATTCTATGGATTGTTGCTAGTTTGAGTTTGGCACAAAATAACATCACTCTAAAGGTTCGCATTAGGCGAGTAGGACAGTGAGGAGGGAAATTCATACCAGTTAATTTCTGGCACAACTATCATGGCAGCACATACCAATCAGGGATATTAAGTGCTGTGTATAGTAAAGATAAATTGAGAAGTGACAAGTGTCACTTTGAGGGTAAAAATTATTGGAAAACTGTTTTGTAATAAATATTCTTCATTTTCTCTCATTCATACTTAAAATTAAAGTTAATTGTTTTCTAATAATATTAATAATAGTGACCTACACCATGATTTAAGAATAGCTACAGTTTATGAAGAGATATCAAAATGTGCCATAAACCACCATCAAGGTCTTCAAGTCCATGTAAATCCTGAAATGGAAGCTGTGCATGTTGTGAATGATGAGTGCAGAAACTAAAGAGAACTAAGCCTTATGAACTGACTAATAATAGTAAAACTCTTTGTAACAGTGTATTAAAATGCATTATTAAAATAATTAATCATTAATGAGATTCTTGCATGTGAAGTTATTCATATATAAGAGAAAAATTATAGTCGATCTGTAAATTAGTCATGATGTAAATGAATAAATAATATAAAAAAATGTTATCTGCATTACCAGCAGACAATGATTCAAAGAGAAACTCTACTAGGAAAATTAAAAGTTGCTGAATGCATGGATACTGTGATTTAATTGCCATGGATAAAGTAAGTTTTATATGAAGTAGCCTCATTTTCTGTATTATCATTAGACAACATGTTGAAACTGAAATACATGGGAAGATCTGTATATATTGCATCACATAAATGAGCATCACTTCTACCATCTGTTTTATTCACTGTTGGATATCTCTTAACCGGCTGTTAAAGGACATTAATAAAATGAAAAAATTGTAAAGTAATGTTGGCACTACCAGTGCGTTCATGCTTCAGCTGCTACTACCTTTCATTCTGGTTGGCTATTTAAGGGTACTAAGCATTGACAGGCACTTCAGTATACATGGTAAGGAATTTCCTCTCCATAAATCCTCATTGTAAAACCTCTTGTAAATAAGCCTCTGTATAGACTGGAAGAATTCTGAGCAGGTGAGGGGTGCGGTGCGGTGCGGTGCGTGTGCGTGTGCGTGTGTGTGTGTGTGTGTTTTGTACGAGCTGCCACTGAGGAATTTTAAAACTGTAGCTGTTATAGACCCTGCCCCTGTTGCTATACCTCCTCAGGTCTGACCATCCTTGATATCCTCTCATTGGATGCTCCATCAGGGGCACAAGCACAAAAGATCTTCTATAGGTCATAGGTGCTAAATCTTGCCTCTGAACTTTGTTATAGAGATAAAATGGAACACAAATGGAGGAACACAGTATATGAAAAACACAAGCGGTAAAAGCAATGGGCAAAAAAGGAACAATAGCTGGACTTCACGTATAAGTAAATTTGTATGTTCTGAAAATAGCGCCTTTCAATTTGATGGTAGTCTTTTTGAACACTTATTTAATGATAATGGTGGTGACGGTGGCAATGGCAGTATGAATAGCAATGGCCTTGGCCTCGGTGATGGTGATAATTAGGGCTTGTAACCTGATGAAGTATTTTTTTTCTTATCATCACAGACAGTGCACAATGCAATATAAATTCATTTCTTTTAAAAATGAATCAATATTGATTATTTTTATTTTGCATCTTTTTGCATTTTTTGGGGATTAATGTATATTGGTCACTTTCAGGAAATGTATTTCTTGTTGCCTTTTCTTCAGTTTTTTGCTTTAGTTTTTAAACGTTATTCACAGGTAGTGATTGTTGAGGCTGCTTACTGAAGTCTACTATATATAGTATTCTTAGCAGGTCATTGGATATGTGTTTCTGCAGTTATCGTTGCTGAAGTAGATAATGGATATTCCCCATTCCGCTCCCCGTTAAGAAAAACAACATCTGCTCTGGCATGAAAACATGTGCAGGTGATGCTTTTTCTGGAGGAGTTAGGGGGTAACTACTGCTGTTTCAGCTCGCAATGAAGTCAAACATATGTACATACTATCCACATTGAAAACAGTTTCTGTTCATTCGTTCGCATCTTGTATTCAGCACTGCTGGTCTAAGAGCGAATGTTTTGAGGCCAGTAAACCTTGTTGATATGTTAAAGTAGAGCTGTAATCTTTCTCAGATAACACTAGAGTTGTTAGCCAGCACATTTCTCACAGACGTATTCTCGTGAGAGGAACATTTGTTACAAATGCATCGGCCATCCAGTCAACATTTTACTTCTCGCAGTGAAGCCATAAAAATGCCAAAATTGAGAAAAATTGGTCAAGAAGTTTTTAAGAAAATGAAAAATTTATTAGAAAAGAAAATTGGGTATCAGTCGTTGTATAAAATTGAGAAAGTTCTGCAAGATGAACATTGTGACTTTAGTTGTTTTGAAGATTTTTCATCAGGGGACCTTGGTCATCTAAAGTATGAGCCCATGACATCAGTTGAAGTAGAAAGGAACTTTTCAAAGTAGAGGAATGTTCAAGACAAATGGTGATCCTTCAAACCCAAGAACCTGCGAATGGCAATGGTTCTTTATTGCACTGCTGAGTAAGAGGTATTCTTAAATACTACTAGTACATAAATATGTATGGGATACATTACATAATATTTATAATTATAATAACTAATAAAAATTATATATATTTTTTTAAATTCTGAACATTAAAATTACAAAAAAGAAATTTTTTTTCAATTTTAATGTTATTTTCCCCAAAATTTAAGGGCATTTTATTGGTCTTTTTTTCTGATTTTTGGATCACCAACTTCCGAGCTCTAGTGATAATATATTTAACATCCCCTTTCATGTAGCAGAAATTAAGAATAATTGCTTAGAGCACATTTCATCATGTGCAGCTATGAATACTTCACTTAAGCACGTAATATATAAAATTGTTATCATACCTCTGAATTCATTCCAAGACAATGGAAGAAGAGTTTGTATTCTTCTACTGATATTACACCATCTTTATCCTTGTCAACTGCCTGTAATAACAAATTTATTATAAATTTTTAATTTGCCAATGTAGAAAATTAGGTAATCTCAAGGAAAAAATGAAAAGCTGAAAACTGCAATTTTACAGCCTAATAATACAGTTTGCTTTCTTTTTGTTCCATATTATTATGTTAATAATACCAAAGGAGGGGAAAAATAAGTAAATTAAGCAAATATACAAATGGAAACAAATGTGAAGTTAAAGTTTCAGAAATTTTATCAGAACAAAGCAAAAAAATAACTTTGTAGATATTTGTTCCCTTTGAAAAGGCTAAAATTCCTACGAGGTATTGCATAAAAAGCACTGAAGGACTTACCTTGAAAAGATATGGTAAAAATCTATGAGCTTTCCTCTTCAAGGATTTGTCATTAAGAATATGATGCATGTTCTCTAAGTATTTCTCTGTGGACACCAAATTATAGCGATCTGGTACTCCCCACTGCTCCTCCCAAACAATCTGCATGGGAAAATATTTTAAAATATATATCATACCACTGAATATCTTAAATCAACCTTCATCATTATCATTATTAAAAGAACTAACAGAAAAGTAGTAACAAGTAATTTCAAATAAACAGCCTCATCTCACAATCTTTATTTTTTACCACAGCTTTAGAAATCAGACACAAATTGTATTTGCTATAGACAGAGTCAACATGAAAAATCCAATGCCATGGCCAGGGTTTGAACCATAGATATCCTGGTTCTGCCCAGATACTCTAACCCATTGAGCTACCATGGCAAACTTGCCGTCATTACCTTCAATTCTCCATTTGACTCCTATATTTCCCCGGTAGACCACTAGGGGCTCTTGCATTCAAAATATAAGAGTCAAATGGAGAATTTAATGTCATGATGGCAAGTTGGCCATGGTAGCTCAATGGGTTAGAATGACTGGACAAAAACCAGGAGATCTGTGGTCCAAATCCCGGCCATGGCATTGAATTTTTCATGTTGACTATCTATCAAAAACCTTAGCCTATATACGGCTAGTAGGAAGAAATTATTAATTTCCATCAATTAATTAAAACGTATTTGCTATAAATATAATTTTGTGCTTCATTGTATCATAGTCCTTACACATTGGAATGTATTTACTATGTTTATTTTATAACAACAGGCTATCACAAAACCTCCTCCTGTCCTTAATCTCATTCACATTTGTTGTACACATCCACAGGCCATTTATAGAAGCTGATATTTTGTGTGACTCAGTATTTTAAAGGGTCTGAAATATATGCTTAACTACCCAACAAATAGCTCTAGACAACAAAATACCAAAACAATAGATAGGTCTGATTACAATTCACCAACTTCAGGGATTAAGCCTCCTGGCTTGTTCTCATGGAAGTTACATTTGTTAACTCAGTATCTTTTGTGAGCATCCTATACTCCTTTTGTCACAGTTCCATAATTTATTAACAGTATTCTGTTCTATAGTTTGAAGGCAGCCTTTCAATATTCTTCTCTACTCTATCCAACTATTTCATACTGCTTAATTCTATCAAACATAAAAGTGTTTAATGCATTTATAATATCCTTGTTCTCTCTCTCTCTTTTTCTTCTTCTCCTAGAAGACTATAGCCCATAGCACTCCTCAAATCTCATTTCAGCAACTTTAAGAGCTGTTCTTGTTTCTTGGTAAATGAGAAATATTCTGACCCATACAAAGAGGAGAAACAATCATCACTTTATAACATGTAAGTTTAGTTTCTTTACCAGTATTTGTAAGATGCTTCTTAATACAGCTGATTAAATTGATGTATTTTATCATCTACATCCACATTTTTGCAGTAAGGTATGTTGAATCCAAGGTATTTAAAACTATTAATTTTTTCTAGAGTTTTATTATTCAGGTAGATTTTTATGTGTGGTGGAAAAATAAGTAATATTTGTGCTTTTTATAAGTATCCTTAATTTGACCTAATTTACAAATAGCATTTAGCAAATTATCTTCTGAACTGGAAATCATTGTTTGATCATCGGCAAGAAGACACTGAACCTAAAACATTCGAGAAGTTAGGTCATTGTTCAACTTATATGGGAATTCATCAGAAAGGGGTTGCCCATATCATGTTATAAGGCTCAGAATTCTGACTTCCAATGCAATCTATGTAGTCTAGCCACAAATTTCCACACTCCAATTCTCCAGCATCATATTTTATATATTTTACAGCTGGAGAAGTTAAGAAATGATCTTTTAAGTACAGAGTGATTTATATAGTACTGACACATTTCTTTAATTATTCCATTGGAAATTCATTCAAAGACCCAACTTTAGCATCAAATTAAGCAGAATATTGTGGAGGTTCGATTCCTTGTCACTAGATGCACACATGTTTATGTTTTATAACTAATTGCTATTGTTGGCAGCTGTTTTCAAGATTTTGTTCTAGTGAATGTGAAAATGAAGTACACATTAAATCAACGACTCTTCCTTGTGAAGCAAGACTGGATTACAAATTCAATTACAGCTGCTCAAAGGGAATATAAAGAGAATTTGGTATTCGCAATCCTCCCAAAAGAAACACAATACTGGGACTAGTAAACAACTGAATCTGTGGTGAGTGAAAAAGACAAGCATCATTAAACTAGGCTTCCCACAGTTGTTGACGTAAGAGCATGACTGGAGCAGTCACCCAAAAAATCATTAAGAACGTTCATTGCAGGAGACAGGGTACACCTACTCAATGTGTCAGAGAGCTGCGAAAATTGCAGGCCTAAAGCCATATAGGGTTAGGTTGTTCATCAGCTACAGGAACCAGATAAAGAAAAAAGATTGAATTATTGTCATTGGTTTCAGACGTTCACTGTGCAAAACCCTGCCGTATTGTCCATCACATGGTTCACAGATGAAACATGGTTCCATTTATCTGGTTATATGAATTCATAGAAGCCACGCCATTGAGCCATCAAAAATCCACATGTCATCCATGAGGCACCTGGTTAAAATTGGCATTTGGTGCACAATATCTCCACAGAGAATAGTGGGGCCAATTTCTTTTAACTAGACTGAACACTGCAGAGTACCGACTGATTTTCATGGAGTTTGTTGAACAACTGGACGATGTAGAGCTGAGTCAAGGAAATTTTCAGCAAGATGGCGCTACATGCTATACATCAAATGAATCCATGGAACTGATTGCAAGTTTCTTTGATGAGCAGATAATTTCCAGGTATCTGTGACCACCGAGATCCCCGGATTTGACATCATCAGACTTCTTTCTAAAGGGTTTCTTAAAAGACAGGGTTTACACCACATGTCCCTAAACATTGGACGATCTGAAGCACAACATCACACAGGAGATTCAAGCTTTGACAACAAAGTCCTCCAACGAGTGGCCAGTAACAAGGAATGACATGCTGAGTTGTGCCTTAAGCAGGATGGAGGACATTTTTAACATTTGTTATAGAGGTAAACATCTCCTAAAATTCCTCTACATTTTAGGTATATCGCTAGGTAGTTGTCGCTAGCATTTGTTTTGAATCTCCCAAAATTCCTCTAGCATTTATTTTGAAACAATTATTGAAAGAAATTTGTCAGCTCTATAGAAATCAATCTGCATAATAATTCTTATGTTACTATGATAAAGTTTAAAAATGACAAGCTGCCCCTAAGCTAATTAATGAAACCTAGGTGCAAGTTTCAGGCAGTTAGATACAGGTATCCTAGCAGGACAGTGTGATACACTCACATGTCCTTGTTGGTGAATTCATGGATATCCTGTATATATAAGTAGACTTTTTTGTGATACATTTACAGTTACTGTATTTGTTAGGTTTATGTCTGCAAATATTGCAGCCATTCTGCACAAAGACTTTTAGTAGGCAGACAAGGCCCTTAGGGCCATGAAAACAGAACAAACCTCTTACAATTGTGCACAATGCTAGAGGATTCAGTATTAATTATTCTACAGTTTTATTCCCTCTTACTTCAGCCTTTAGCGAAATGTTTCTACCCTAGTGTTCAAAATTCAGGATAAATAGCTCAGATGACTACAATATACGAATACCAATTAAATTCCACAATGTTGCAAATTACAAATATTTTAATCTTAGTGAATGTTTTATTTGAATTTATATAAAATTCTTTGATTCAAGACCAGCACCAATGCAATAATTGTTTTTAATCTTAGTGAATGTTTTATCTGAATTTATATAAAATTCTTTAATTCAAGACCAGCACCAATGCAATAATTGTTAGTACTTATTTTCTTTCTGTTATTTCAATCAACATTTGTGACTGAATTTGTGAAAGAAAAAGGGACGCAAAAGCAGCAGTAGGTGACAATATGGCTATTTTCTTTTAGAAGAGATAAACTCTAAAATTTAAGTGCCTTACTGTTCTCCATTAAGACCATGGAATTAATCTTCTGATTTTCTTCTAACAGTTTTCTTTTTCAACAGTGGAAATGAAAAGTTACAGGAAGTGAATATTTTTTAATTCCTGCTAATGTTTTGCTGCTCTGTCAATCCCCCAATAACTTTTTTTATTTCTCGTTCCTCAGAAAAAGTTAGTGCATTTAATTTTAATGCTCAAATTTTAATAATAAATTGCAAATTACATTGTTTAAAATATTTGTAAAGCAATACATTCTTCCTGCAAGCTACCAAAAACTGTGTACAAAACTTCTGTTTGATGAGGTAAAACAATAAAATTAGTGAAAGAAATCTATCTTTTCTGAAATATTAAGTGCCATCATATCATTCCCAAAATATCATGCAATCTTACACTTCAAAATATAAATTGTAGAAATTCAAAAGATATTTCAACATATTTGACTCCTTTCGAATGCACTTTAGCTTACAATATTTTGGTAGTTGAGTTTCGAAATATTCAGTTTCATGCAGTGGTATTGTTAGCTCAGTTTTACTTAAATTATCACTTAGATTATTATAGCTTTATAAAGACGATAACCTAATAAAGCTTACTAAATACATAACATACCTTTAGTAATTTTTTGAATTCATTTTGCTGTTGAGGTGTCAGATGTCCTAAATCCACAAAACGTTCTGCTAAAATGAGGAAATCATCATAGGATACAACACCATCCTTGTTTATGTCAATGACTCCATGGAAAGTTCTCATTTTTCGGCGCCAAAACTCACTGGTGCCCTGAAAATACAATCAATGAGTTATAACCACTGTACAAAATAAAATGCATGCTCTCTGTGGAATTTGCTGTAGGTATACTTTAATTCCCTAACTTCTGGAATGCTTTATGTTTTTAATGAATAACTGCCATCTATTTCTAGCTATTCTAAGTGATTTTCAAAACATATTCCAGTACTGCTGCAGTTCATTTATGAACTTATATATTCTGTCCTTTTTCAGAGACTCTTATGTAAATCTAAGCAAGAAACATCAGCTTTGAAACTATTAAAAACCTTATTTAGATCACAAAACAGAAATTTTCATTAAATGAAATTCTCTCAAATATACTTTCATAAACTTTGTGGCAATATACAATCTTCAACTTCTTACTGTATGCCATAAAATTCCTTGATATTGTGTTTGTATTGGTCATTACCAGCAGGAAAGTATTACAGGATTTGAAAAAATCAACAGTTGACTTTGTAAGCCCACTATTATTTGTAGTTACAGAATGTTTTAATCTCCCATCGGACACATAAGAAAATGTACATTAATAGTTGTTCACTAATATTACTGAAGGTCATATAACCATAATGGCAGCTCAAACTTTAAAAAAATTTTACAAAATTGAAATCATTGAAATTAACAAGGGTTCACACTGCTACATAAAAGTAAAATGAGATTTTCGGACTTATTGCATCATATAAAAAACAAATTACCAATTTTGTAATGAAGAGTATTCAAAATTAGGTTTTAATTTTAAATAAACTATAACAATAAGGCAGCAAGATCTTGTGAAACTGCAAAGACTGTGGAATTTCATAAATCAAGAATATTTTAGCAGAGGCTTATTTGGTAACCTGTGAAATCTTGATCAGAATTATGTATTTTAAAAAACTCTGAAGTAACTTGCTTAAAATAAGTGTGTTCAGAAAGTGTCTTTTAGTTTATCTGTACATTAAAAATGCTGAATAGGACAATTCTTGTTTCTTGTTGCAATCTGATATTATCCACAACACGGAAATGCAACAAAAGCATCCCAATCCCCAATTACCTTTTACATTGAAAAGTTTTCAGAATTTTGATTTTCTCAAAAATAACCTTAGCAATTTTGATTAAATTATCATATGTTAGATATATCTTTATGCCAAATTAAATATCTATCTTGAATTTTCAGAAAATAACCTCAAAAGTCCTCTTCTTTTGAATGACTTTTGCTTAACTGGTAATCTGTAAGCATCAATTTCTTTATGTTTGCAATACTTGTGCTTGAGTCATAACCATAGCTGGTTCATCAACACTGAATCTGAATACTCTACATTTTCATTTTCAGTAAAACTTCATGATGCAACAATGCCTCCCTCTGTAAGCGCTTTATAATTTCTGTCATTGTCTATTACAACTGTCAAGGTCTTATTCATCAAAATTGCAATAGCAATATTTGTCTGTAAAATCTTTTTCCATGCTTATTTTCTCATCTTCTTCAATCTTATTTTTTGGCAAGTCACAAACACCAGGCCACAACTTTTTCCATGATTATCATTCTCTTCCAACCTGGTCCCAAACAGATAGGGTGGGTGCAGTAGGGTTGCCAGAATGACTTTGAGGCAGGCCCGGAGACCAACCAAAAAAGCTACATATGTAGTATTGGGGAAAAATTTTAAATTGCATAATTGGGGAAAAATTTTAAACAGAATTTTGTGTATTATTATAATGACAATTTCTACTCAGATAAAAAACTTTAGTACTACTTACTGTTAATACTTATACTATCATTACCACTAACTGAATCTATAACATAACAAATAAAACTAATATAGTAATATTTTATTGTTATAAAAGCATACTTATTATTCATCATATTTTTGAGGGTACTAAATAAATATGTACAGTAGTTTTTACAGTGTGCACTTCCCTGAACAAACAAGAATATCATCTAGAATATGAATATATAGTAAATACAGCCAAATACAACGGTTTCAACAGAGTAACAATTGACAAGAAAATTGTTTTGGCAAGAATTTAAGAATTCTTTTGTGTGATAATATTTGCGTTGTGACTTTCTGATTGTAATTGTTTATTCACGGCCTTCACGCCATCATATTTAACATTCAAAGAGATAACGTATAATATTCTGCACTTACACATGCACTCATCACTATCAACTTTCTATTACCCCTTTTTATAATTTTCGTTCTGTAAGCATTCTTCATGGAACAAACTTAGATATCGTCTCTTCATGTCATTGTTATTACCTACCCACAATTTTCAATTATGAAAACTATTCTATTCACGAACGATTACCAGTAAACTGCATCAGTTGATAACTGACAATGAAGGAACGGGCGAGCACAAAAATAAATTTTGGCTGTAACCACGTTGCCGTGACTTGCCAGTGTTTCTTTAGCGTGCGAACTGAATATTACACACGCAACAATGAAAAGTTGTCGAATAAGAATAGAAACGCAGCGTTTTGTTACAATAAGAAATTAACATTCGAACATAATTATTCAAAATAATTAAAGAGTGAGGTCATATTTAAGCTCATTAAAGTCATTAGCCCGTATACCCGGAGAATTCATTCCAAACCAGGGCATTCCGGGTGGAGCCCGGGTATCTGGCAACCCCAGAATGTAATGAATTCACCCGCTGGCAATAGAATTCTAGTAATGCTGAGAATAGCAATTTATCGTCTGTAAAACAAGTCTTCATTTACTACACTAAACAATTATTGTTTTTAAAAGTGGTCCGTATTAACCAGATTTTACTGTACTGCATTTCATTTGAAACCTTGATAGTTTTATGATTTCTCGCTACGAGAAAGCTACATGGTGATTGCTCTTTTGTGCTCCCTTACTCGTTTCGATGTGTAGACTAAAGGGATCTGAGCAGGAGAAAATAAACCATCTAATGATACAACTAGGATGTATTATGTTTCAAGTATCGAGGAGTAACAGAGAATTCGTTAGCCAGTTATTATTAAATCTGAGGAACGTGTCAAAGAAAACAGGGTATTCACGTGCCCAAAAGTGGTGTCCGGACTGTACGTCCTTGAACTCTGTTCCTTTGTTCTCAATCTTTCACTTTGGTTCTGTCTTCCGGACTCAACCGTAACCTATAGCACAGCCACACGCGAGAAGCACGATAATTTAACTCTAAATGGCCAAGGACCTAGATTCTGCCAGTTACTGGATTTAATTCATTGATGTACATGCGTCCCCAAATGAATCTATAAAGTTAGTAGGGAACTTCGTAAGAGTAGTTCACGCATCCCAGCAACCATAAACATGACAAGAATTTAGGGTTACCATATCATGTCAAAAAACTGGGGGAATTCAGTTAACGACATTTATTTCACATACTATTCATTTCCTTTTACCTTTTTCAGGAAATCCTTTTTACAGATAATCCTGTCATAATATTGAGCACAAGTTACATTTTTCATGTTGTACATACATTAAGATCAATATTAACTTTACATTTTCGGCAGTACGCTTATTTCGCTCATCTATCCACTGAACATTTAGCAGAGAAAATATTCTCTCTACAACTGCAGTATGTGCACGTATGGCAAAATAGTACTGTATTACTTCATCAGTTCTATACATTCTACATTATTACTCATGTATTCATACCATTCTTTACCAATGTTGCAGAGTTCATTTTGTGGTAAGTTCTCAAAGCAATTATTTCGTCAAAGAGTATAGAGTCATTAATAATTATGTTAACACTTCTTAAAAATAACACAGTTTTTCCACCGTTTGCCACTCTGATTCTTTATCCAGAGTTAACCATTGAAATACAGATAAACCACTGTATTGGCTCATCCACTTATTAATATAATTATAACAGTATAAAAAGTATACACTTTCAAACACTTTAGGTAAATTTGCATAATCACATTTACAAATAATGTTCTTTACTTTTAAAGAAAAACTACAAAACGGGTGGTTTCGCGAAATATTCGAAAACTGAAGGGGGATCGGAGAAGGGTCTTAAAAACGGGTGATATGGTAACCCAGGCTGGCCTCTATGACCTATTTTAGTTGTCAGCGTTAGCTAAACAATCTATAATAAATGGTATAACGCAAAATATTTATAATTACGCCCCTGTTATTATTATTATTATTATTATTATTATTATTATTATTATTATTATTATTATTATTATTATTATTATTATTATTATTATTATTATTATTATTATTATTATTATTATTATTATTATTATTATTATTATTATTATTATTATTATTATTATTATTATTATTATTATTATTATTATTATTATTATTATTATTATTATTATTATTATTATTATTATTATTATTATTATTATTATTATTATTATTATTATTATTATTATTATTATTAACGATGAAATAAGTATGAGTCACAAACACCCACAATCGCTCGCTGCTCGTGCCGTAGGTTACATGTGGATTTTGCGCATGAAAAATGTGTTGTTTCTAGTACCTAAGGGGTCACAAAATTGTTTAATTAGGCACTAAATTCAGCGCTATTTTTAATTTATATTTTATATTTAGGAATTACTCTGTAAGATGTTATTCGAATCATTAACACAGTGAATTACCAAGATTCACTCGAAATCCTCTAAAATCTTTTTTTTTTTTTTTTTTTTTTTTTTTTTTTTGTGTTAAAACAATTTCAAAACTTGAAATTGTCCCCAAAATTGTAGGCATGAAATAAGTTTTGTTGGCATTTAAATGGTGAATTAGTGGCATTTGAACATACGAGAAGGAAAGTGTAAGCTTATTAGATCCCGAATTAAATTTTCAAAGCAAAAGACAGAGCAGCGATTTCTTTAAAATGTTGTTTCACTACTTTTTTTAACCACTCATTTCTTGACAAATCCAAAATAAATTATTGCTCTTAAAATTATTTATCACCGCCATAATTAAGTAATTAATTACTTTTCATTTTGAAAAGTATTTAAAATCTGCAAAGCAGAAAACAACCGAAGAGGAATGCATACCTATATCGTCGATAAATGGCATAAGAAGCAACATGCAAAAATAACAATTTTCAGAAGGAAAATAAATTCAGTTGCTTGGACACTACATTTTTATAACTTTAGTCCTATTCATTTGTTTACTTTGCTGCAGAAGTTCGTTTTTGTTTTACCTATTATGTTTTAATTTATATTCCTCTGAATTCTTAATGTGGACATTTGCACTTATGCCAAGTATCCGCCATATTGATTTCAAAATACAGGACTATTTGCCGTGTGAAATAAAGAAGTCAGCCCTTAAGCCAGATTCTAATTAATCCAATACAGTGTAATAAACAGCTATTAGCCGAGCTAGGGAAGAACATAAATATACGAGGGCCGTTCAATAAAGAATGATAATTTTTTACGGTCATAATTTTTCGCACTAAAATTAAATCTTATTATATTCTGTTAGCTTAATGTGAAATAAACACGCCGTAGTAGTTTCATTGTTGGTACTCCTGGCTCCCGCCTGAGAGAACCAGGCAAGTTCAGACATATTCAGTATCGCCTACCGCTGCAATGGAGGTAACATGCGCCCGCCTCGGTAGCGTAGATGGTAGCATGTCTGCCTCACGTTCAAGAGGTCCCGAGTTCGAATCTCGATCAGGGCGAGTTACCTGGATAAGGTTTTTCCGGGGTTTTCCCTTATCCTGAAAGACGAATGTCGAGTAACTCTAAGCTCCATGGACCCTGGACTCATTTGAGCATCATTTCACTCCTTTCATTCATCGTCCGATATGACTTAACGTTGGAGGACGTAAATTACAACAACAAAAATGGAGGTAACATGCAGTTAAAGTTGATGTTAGAGGAAGATCTGGAGTTTCTTTCAAACGTAATCACTGCTTATGAAACTTGGCTACATCATTTTGATCCGGAGAGCAAACAGCACAGCTCAGTGTGGAAATCTCCATCACCAACCCCCAAAAAAGCAAAAGTGGTTGCTTCTGCTGGGAAAGTTATAGTCATCTCATTCTTTGATATTCATGGAATGGTTTATCAGCATGTTGTACCTGCACACACATCAGTAACTGGACAATACTACACGGATGTCCTGAAAACATTGCAAGTCCATATCAGGCGCAAAAGACCACATTTCCGTGAAGCAGGCTGGATGCTGTACCACGATAATGCGCAGCCGCATATTGCCAGTGTTGTTGCTGAATACCTTGCAAAAATCAACGTGAAGTGCATCCCTCACCCTCCCTAAGTCCGGATTTAGCCCCATGTGACTTTTTTCTATTCTCTAACTTGAAGAAACGCCTTCGTGGGAGGCATTATCCATCATCAGAAGCAGTGGTGAAGGCTGCGGAGGCAATTTTGAAGGATCTCTCAAAAATGGTTTCCAGCATGTCTTTGAAGACTGGCAGAAACGCTGGGACAAGTGCATCGCATGCAGGGGAGACTATTTTGAGAAGGACCATCAAAATTGAGGATGAGTAAAAGGTACGTTGTCAAAAAAACTTGTGATTATTCTTTATTGAACAGCCCTCGTAAAATGAACGTTACAGTGGTGTATTAATGCACAAGTTTATAGAATCCATGTTATACTTTCTTCCCGCCTAATACATATGTAAACACTTGGTTTTTCAGCTATTAAACATTGAAAATAATTAATTACCACAATATTTTTCAGAAATGACAGAATAATGAAGCATAAAACAAAGGTGAAAATGACTAGAGCAAAAAGTCATTTTTTTTCCAGAAAGTGCTAAACTGGCCTTATTGTCCTTCTTGACCTTTAGGAAATGATATGCTGGTGGTGTTTTCCTTGTAGGGGCTAATCATTTTAGGCTTCTAAATGTATAAGCCATACATCTGAGCTGGAATGATCTTGTTGCAGCTTTTGTGACCGTCTAGAAAGGTCACCCGTCAAAACAGGACACTGGGAAGAATTAGAATATTTGGAAAGGTAGAGTTAGACTGAAAAATTCCACACCATAGACGGGATTTCAACCACTGATCTCCCGGTCTCCGTCCGGTTGTTATAACTACTGAGCTACCATGACGTACCCAGCACAGTAAGTTCTTCAACTGACTCGCATTTTCCCGGGTAAAACATTAGGATTTATTTCATAAGAGACAGCTATATTAATGGCGACTTATAATGATGTATTTTAAGGCCAGGTCTTCACAGTTTGGACCACTATTAGGTAAATTAATCGAAATGAATTGTTTTTCACACTAGCTGTGTGAGGGACAAGGTTTGGAAACGTAGAGCCAGACTGAAAAATTCAGTACCATAACCGGGAATATTATATAGTATTATTGAATAACATAATATTATAGGTTTGTTGTAATGCAGTCATTCTTGTGCCAGAACATGTGTATTTACTTAAAGCAGTAATAAAAATTAAAAATGAATAGATTTTCGAAAGAAGCTACATAATTATGTGCTCACTTCATAATTTGCTGGACGTTGGAAGGTTAGTCCATAAGCAAATCCAGCGGCAACATGTCTTGTTTTCTAATGGGCAGTAGAAAACTCGAAATAAATCTAATCCTGCTTTTGCATGGCATAATAGAAATATGCTACTGAGAACGTAGTCAACACGGTACTGGGTCAGGGAAACAAAATAGTCAACAAAAGCGATGCTCACGTGAGAGTTCACGCGTGCACCGACTGCCCATCTGTATACGTGACCTCCAGCATGCTTCTTCCAGTGTGTCACGCAAGGCACAACACTGCCCCATGACAAAGGTTGAACAGGGGAAGCGCACATCCCTAACAAAGCTGAGTATTAACCATAAGCGGAACGCTATAATAGGGTTGAAACAAGGGACTGTGTATGGTGCAGTTTCATAAATAACTTAACAAAATCAGTCGAACGAGGGGAAACGATGCAGAAAAATAAATAAAAAATAATAATAAAGTACTCAGAACTCAAACAGAAATACAAACTTTCTGATTTACAGCCATTACATACAATATTCCAATTTAAATTTTACTATTCTAAATTTTCAGCTCGTAGAAATCTGTAATCATCTAAACTCTTGTTGAATGCTTACTAGTTATTTTATTGTTCATATGATTTTCTCTACCCATTATCCTTATAGATCCTACAAAACTTGTTTACAATCTTGCATCTTTTCTGTCTACTATCCACATAAAATTCGGATAAATGGTTTAATTTTACTGAAGATGAAAAGGGAATACAGGAAAAGGGAGCGATAGCCAAATGTAAAAAACGGATCGTGTGCTGGCCTAGAAATGAACTTCCCGAAAGCAAGCCTCTCACGTTACTGCGGAGTCATCCACTTGAACGGAAATATAATATGATTTCACAAACGAAATGTTATATTCAAAATAAATTATGCGATTTAAAATCACAATATTTATTGTAAGTTCTCTTTCTCCCTCTTATTGTTTTAACAATTGTGCTTGTATACATTGGGGCAAACCCGCATACCAGTGTTTAAGTGATTGGGTTCTAATTGGAACTGAGTTCTCTTATCCTCAGGTGAATGGTTGTAAGAAATGGATTTTGGTGGTTGTTGGCTACACTTTGTTTGTTGCAGAATTATTTGGTTTAATTCCTACTATGTTTGCTTATCGACTTAGATCGGTGACCACCTGTTAGTAAAATTCCTAACATAAATTCTATTTTACTTGAGACCCTGGATAACTTGTTTAAAGTTACTTCTGCGTGGTTTCTATTTCTTCTTTATACGGCGACTACTTTGCTCTAATAAACTTCTAATGCTGCTTCCACTTACGCTGGTTGCGCTATTCTTAACTTCCCTACATTTCAGGCTTATAAATCTTCGCTTCTCTTGTTAACGCGCATGAACACGCCCTTCCTGTCGTAGTATCACCTTTTAAGTAAGTTTTTCTTACTTCACGATTCAGTTCGAACCTTATTCTGATCCCCTCTCTAACTTTATCACATGACCAAGCTAGCTCACCCTTCTCAAATGTTACATTATTATTGGTTTCTCATTTATTTCGAATTTTCGCATTGGTTTGCAAAACTCATCTAACTCACTGTCGTTCAGCCCACCCTGAGTTGGGGAACACCTACCCTGAGTTGTTTGTAACGGTATACATCGTTATCAAATCAGCGAGGTAAATATCTTTAGCGTTCATGCTCAACTGCATTTTGAAAGCCCTTTGTCCCAACACATTCCTGGCTGAAAGTATACTATAGTTCTCAGACATTGAACTTTTACTAGCACAAAGAAGATAACGGTCCTCCCTTTCTGTCTCTCCGAAATGTATAGATTTTTACAAGAATGTCTTTTTTTCCTTGCCTGATGCTAGTATGTATGCTATATTAAATTATATTCTTCCCTTCTTATTGTTTAAATCAACTGCTAGTTTAATCATTACTCTATCCATTCTAATTTCATTTTATTATAACAAGATTTTTATATTAGTTTAGCAAAGCATTTTTACTAATCTATCTTCTTTTTTAATTATCTGATTTCGATTAATTCGCCGCCTCCTAATCGCTGCCTGATACTGCGGCTACAACATGCACTGTCTTGAAAGAAGCTACTGTTTGTAACTTATTTATTTTATAGAAATGTTTCTCACGAGGGTGCGATAAGAATTTCAAAGGAGCGCAGATAACTTTTTCAGAAAGGAAAAGAACAATAAACTGAAATTAACAATTAATTTGCTTTAGTATAACTTCGGAGATCGTCAAGGTACAAAACACGAGAACTGCATATTAATTAAAATATAGTCATCCGTGAAATACCGGAAATATTTTCAATATGTATTCTTTTTATGTATCTGTTAAAACGTTCCCTTCTTAAGTTTTACATAGGTAAGTATGAATCGAAGAAAGGGTGCATGTGGTCGGATGGTTAAACCTCTTGGCTCTCATTAAGGCTGCCCGGGTTTGATCCCAGGTGACCGTAAACTGAGATTTATGTTGGACAACACGGCGCCGGGAGGATTTTCTCCAGGTCCTTCGGTTTCCCCCGCCAGCATTCCACCAATTTCCCCATCATCTTTCCTATCATTTCATCTCGCCCTCATTCTTCATCCCTTCCCTCACTCTCATATAGTCTGTCTAGAGAACGCGAGTGCAGTTGGCCCCTCAAAGGAAACTACCCTTACGCCCACTAATGACCGTCATAAATCTATCTCCACACTTCAGAAATGGAACACTGTCTTTGAGGACCAATAGCAACCCTGATTTTCTCGAAGTGACGGTCGCATGTCTACTCCACGCGGAGTCTCAGTTGCCAAAGTTCCAACTTCCAGTTAATCTGTTTCATTACGTGCAGAAATTCGTTGTGTGTCACGATGTGGAAACCGTGGGGGAGGGAAATGCAGTAGTAAATGCAAATGAATTAGTAGATTACTTTCAGTCAAGTGAAAATAATCAACCTTAAAAAACAAAGTTATAACGGGAACTGCTTCTAAGCAAATTCAAGCGCTTGTTTTGAACACATATAAATATGTGCTGACAAATAATCTTGGTAAGGGGTCGTGCAATGAACCTGATGTTAAATTCTGGGTATTCACAAAAATACAGTAAGAAATATTGTGACGAAAGGAATACCAAAGACGCCGATGAAGTGTGAAAACAAAAGGAAACGTTTCTCTAAAGTAGATAATTTCACATGCGATTTAATTCCTCGAGAAATTTATAGATTCTATGCAAAAGGGAGAGCGCCCACCTTAGACGAATTGGTTGCACATTTGCAAGAAATTTGTGATGTTCCTTATGGGCACTTCACTTTGCGCGGCCTCCTAAAGGAGCTGGGTTTCAAATACCGCACTTTGAATAAGATATGGGTTATTATGGAATCCAGTAGAATTGTAGCTTGGCGATATATATCGTCAAAGCTAAGGACATTTTGCAGTAATGGACATAAGATAATTTATTTAGACGAAACCTCTTACGATACCCACGACGTATCGAGAAAGATGGCAACCTTGCAGAAAGAACTGGGAGAAGGAGGGTCTGTGTTGTAAAACGATTATAAGGGTTCGGCAAAGGCAGCGGCCGACGTGCACACGAGTTAACTAAACAGACTATCAGGCATTCGACTGAACACCCATCCTGGATTCTCTCTCTCTCTCTCTCTCTCTCTCTCTCTCTCTCTCTCTCTCTCTCTCTCTCTCTCTCTCTCTCTCTCTCTCTCTATCTCTCTCTCTCTCTCTCTCTCTCTCTCTCACTGATCCAGAGATCCCGTTCCTCAACTCGCTTAAGGGTTAAGAGGAACAAGAATACCTGACACCACGTAGTGGTATAAGAGGGCAGTTAAATAAGAAGAATGGATACGTATTAACACTCCTAGTGTTAAAGGTTTAATTCCAGAAAGAGAAATTAAAGAGAAGCTTAAGGAGTAGTGTCTCATAACTTCTTCTATGCATTACAAATTCGCAGACATTACGCGCACAATAACCCGGCTATTTTCTATATGAGCACTTCTTTCTAACTCTTTTAAAAAATGCCTTATCTATAAAAATAGCATTGCGAAATCTGGTTTTCCTGAGATTTGGAGTTACAAGTACTTTGAGTGGTCTTCGTATCGCATCCTTAGCTTAGTATTTAATTGAGTTTTGAATTATGCTATTCCTAGACACAAACACATACAGAAGGGTTAATTGATGGAAATTAATCATTTCTTCACACTAGCCGTGTATAGGCTAAGATCTTTGATAGATAGAGTCAACATGAAAAATTCAATGTCATGGCCGGGATTTGAACCACGGATTTCCTGGTTTCCGTCCATTCGCTCTAACCCATTGAGCTACCATGACCAACGTGCCGTCCTGACATTAAATTCTCCATTTGATTCGTATATTTCCCCGGTAGACCCCTAGGGGCTCTCGCATTCGAGATACACCGTTTGTGGCGACTTACTATCGTAACTACTTGAGTCACAGGCTTCATCATTTAACTCTTATTATTTAGTTAATTGATGGAAATTAATCATTTCTTCACACTTGCAGTATATAGGCTAAGATCTCGAATGCGAGAGCCCCTAGCGGTATACCGGGAAAATATACGAGTCAAATGGAGAATTTAACGTCAGGACGACACGTTGGCCATGGCAGCTCAATGGGTTGGAGCGACTGGACGGAAACCAGGAGATCCGTGTTCAAATCCTGGCCATGACCTTGAATTTTTCATGTTGACTAACATACACAAGGTTTTTTTTTTAAAAAATGCTGAAAATGTGTATTTCCACCGAAATCTCGGTGTCGAATTTTTTGGGTGGAACGCAACACTTTCCCTACTAAAGTTATAACCTCTCTAACAGAATATTTAAGAACCGCATCAAAAACTGTGTATATTTCCTTTGTTATATATGACGAACCTATTTTGTTTTTATAAACACTTCATTTCTATGTTCAAACTCATATCGATCGACGGTTCAAACATGCAATTTTGACTGTATCCAACTTACAGTGTTGCTTTTACTGCTTTATTCTTCGTTTGCACAATTTGATGCGAACACATAATAACTACGAATAGAAAGGGTGGCCTAAGATAAATGGGGTTTCAAGCAGCAACTTGCTTTTAGCTGCATAGGAGAACGATATACTATAATATCAAGAACTGAAAATAACAGAAGTAGAAGACTGCTGTGGATAATGACTCCTTAGACGTGCAACATCCATTTGCCCAGATGAGGTGGAGAAGTTACAGAAAAATTGCGGTTTTATAATAGGCAACCCAACTTACTGCATTACGCGATTTTCGATGACTTGTGCTGCTTCCCTTCCGTGTCCCCTGGGTAGCATATTCTTGTGCGTATGCCTATGCTTGGAAACGTGTGTGCTTACTATCAATTATTAACCTCCCAAATTCATTCCTAAACCGGTTATTTTGTGGAGTGCTAATGACAAAGCCATAGCATGGGTGTTTCTTGAGCTGACAAGAGCCACGGTTAGAAATTCTCTTTGGGAATACGCGACAGAGCGGCTGTCTTCTTTCTATTGCAATTCAGCTGCCATTTTCGATACATTAACCCGGTGTAATAGATAGTTAATTAAAATTTTCGAACGTCATTGTGAAATTAAAAGAATGCTCTCTGATATGTTACCTATGTGAACCTTATGAATATTTTAAACATTATTGCCTTTAAATGTTCACCGAACCCTTAGGTTGTTGGCTGTGAAAATGAATTCTAAAGGGCAACTCAATTTTAAAACATTATTCAAGTTGCAACATTTATTCAAGGCTTCATTGAACAAACGTGTCTATCAACTGATATCGAATTTGTAGTAAACACGGATTTATTCGTTTTTACATCTGACAGAATTAAGTTACGGAATATATTTCATGTTCCTCTGTGCTTGTATGTTAAGTTTTGTATTGCACATAATTGTATATTTAATCATTTCCATGCATGAAACATATAATATAATTTTTATTTTGAAGTTAATATTTAAACATTTTATGGCAGAATAATAATAATAATTCTTGAGGCATAAAAGGTTCGGAGGGAGGCTTCACACCTCAACCTATGCCCCGTTGAGGCGGCCCTCGGGAAGGAGGGATGAGGTAAGAGAGTACCAAGGTGACCAGACTACGAGACACTACAACAGAGGCAGGGTCTCTAACAATTTAAATTATAACTCCCGGAGGCAGTTGGTACAGCCGTTTTCCCTCTCCTTGAAGGTTACACATCCCCTGGGACTAGAAGATCACCCTCAATCCAAGACGAAGGTTTACAGAGAATATATTCCCTGCAATGAATGCCGAGACTCTCGTCGGCATTTACAAGCCAGAAACAACGAAGTAGGATGAAGAAGATGCGAGGTGAAATGGAAGGATAGGAAATTATTCTTCTTCTTCTACTTCATTTCACGGCATGGGCAGAGTGCCCGTTCCGTCTCCCAATAATTGCTCCTTCCATCTCTTTTTAGGTCTACCAACATCTCTCTTTCCTTGTTGCTGATATTGGAATGCAATCTTAGGCAGTCTTGTTTCGGACATTCTTTATATATGCTGCATCCATTACTTTTGATATTTTTCAATTTTGCTACTTATCGAGTCTATGTTGAGTTCCTTTCTTATGTCTTCATTCCTTATTCTATCCAACCTTGTGCATCCCTTTGTTTTCCTTAAAAAGTTCATCTCTGCACTTTGAATTTGGCTTTTCCTTTTCTTCGTGAGTACCATGCCTCACTTCCATAAAGTAGTGCAGGTACTGCCATTGTTTTGTACAACTTTAATCTTGTATCTCTTATTGTTTTATTTCTCAACGTTCTATGCACTGTTCCACACATCATTTGGAATGTTGCAAGCTTTTTGCTCACATCTCTATCTGTTTTCATCATATAATTAAGATTACATCCTAAATAGCTGAATTCTTTTAGTTGTTCTAATGGTTTGTTGTCTACAATTATTTTTGATCTTATATGTTGTTTTCCCCAAAAGGCCATTATCTTAGATTTTTCCGTCGTTATTTTAAGCTCATACTGTTGGCACACTTGGTTCAAGCGGTGTAGTGCATATTGTAATTTATCCTCCGTTTCTTGTATTAAAACCATGTCATCTGCATATAGTAAAATATTTAAAACTTTGTTCTTATTTATTTTTATTCCTGATTTAATAATACTTTTCCAATTTTGGATGATGTCATTTACATATATATTAAAAAGAGTAGGTGATACACTGCACCCTTGTCTTACGCCTCTATTAATTAAAATTGGTTCGGATAAGAAATTAAAGAAATGCAATTATACTTCTCAGTATTTTTTCAGTGGAAAACCCATGAGTTTGGTAGGTCAATAGCGGGAATCGAACCTATAACCTCCCACCGTCTTGAGTTTCCCGCGCGGTTGAGAAGTTCTTACCTTTGAGGCACACATAATATTTCTCAATGAGATTTGGAATAAACTTGAGATGTGAGGAGAATGAAGTTGTAAATTGTGAAGTTTTTTAGAACAAAATACCGATATTAGAGTTTTGTGTCCTGTGAAATAACATCCTCAAGGTAAAAAAGCCCTACTTCCTGAAGAAATTTCTGAGAGTTAGTATATACTTTCAAATGTTGCTCAAAAACTTCTGCAGAAGTGTGAAGATCCTTCTCAGCATACAGACTTTTCTTAACCGATAAATGCGAGTACGTGGAGAACATGATCATTACACATTGCAAATTAAATTAAGACTGGCATGAAAGGAAAAATGTAGGTTGCAAGAACCAATAGACATAAGCATAAAGTTAAAAATTATAGTACAAGTTAAGTGCATATTTATCAATTTATAGAGGATGTTTTATAGACATTGACAAAATAAATGCATGCATATTTTAAAACATTTTAGTGCATACAAATACAATGCCTACTTATCAGCAAACAGTACGCAACGTTCCCATTAAGTAATTAGGTTTGGTACTGTTAAAGACATGCCCTTAATTTGCTTTTCTTATTCACAATAGAACACGTTTTCTACCTGTGACACTTTTGCCTTTCTCATATGTTCTTTACTAGCACTTTGTGTTTCTGAGATGTTGAAATTACTTAAATGTGACTAGCTATACCTACCTTAAATTACCATAAGAGTTTTGATAGCTGTGGACAAATGTTTCATGCAGAGCATCTATATGTAACAAGCTGTATGCATTAAGTCTCCCTTTTAAACGGTGTTTCTGTTCATATCCCCATTGTCAAAATGCATTAATCAATTGTTAACTCAAGTGTGGAGTATAAATGTGAATGATTCAACACTGCTACCTGAGATTCTTTGTCAAAGGGAAGGGAACGACGCTTTTGTAAAAAGCAATAACAAATACATACTCTAATTTCCCTTTCCTCATCACCATCCTCTGTTGCTCCTCTCTTTGAGCTGTGAGCCAGGGAGTACTTATCCTATGAGTCACAAATCACGGATTTGACTGACATGTGCTTAACCCATTATCTAATAACTACTATAGTTTTTTAAAAATATATATTACTAAATGTGGAAAGTTGGAAGAAAGTAGAGAAAAGACTGAGTCATCTACATATTTGTAAACATTTGTAATACCCTCAATTATTCATCTAGTAGTCAAAAATGGGCACGTTAAAAGCTGTTTTATCACAACACAATAGCTTTTAGCATAAAATACTCAACACTCACCCTTTCTCCATGAAACGATTCATCATCAGAATCTGAGTCG